>MQRK01244371.1:38822-60659 GCA_001938485.1 Girardia tigrina
TATATATATATATATATAATCATAGCATAATAAAATAAATACCGTATATGGATATTTTTTGATTATCCACATACAGAGGTCAGAACCATAATTTTTATGATTAGAAAAGTAGTCTAACGCACCAACAGATAATTGTGCACATTTCTGGAGGATGATGTACAAAGAACTTGAAGAACTTGAGGTGGCAGTGAGGCAATTGAAGAGCTGTACAGCAACAGGCTCAGATGAACTTATTCTTTAAGTATATAAATAGGGAGGTACGAATATCATCTCCCTACTGGAAATATGCTTCAGGAATATATGGGACGGTGTGGAAGAATTCCCACCAAGTTGGAGAGAGGTCAGAGTGGTAATTCTCTTCAAAGGGAAAGGATTTCGTCAAGATCCGAATAACTATAGAGGTATTTTCCTTCTAGACGTAGGCGAAAAGTCTTTGCGAGATTTATTGCTAATCTTATTACTCCAATTATTGAAGCCTCACTGAACGAATGGCAATTTGGATTCCAGACAGGCAGAGGAACGCAACAAGTTATCAGCACCTTGAGAAAGCTACAGGAAGAAGCAAGATACATATTTGTAATTTTTATAGATCTGGAGAAAGCATTCGACAGTGTCCCCCATGAGTCTCTCAGGAGCTGTTTAAAGAGACTAGGGATAAGGGGGAGAATGTTTGAAGTCATCAAAGCCTTCCATGAGGTATTTAAAGGTTCAATAGGGGATAAAACCTTCAATATGAACAAAATAGTTAGACAAGGTTGAGTTTTAGGTCCGCTCCTATTCAATATCGTCATCGATAAAGTCCGGAAACGAGAGATATTGAATGGTCTCTCAGGAGGAGCAAAGATGACTATTGAAGATAGAAGCTGCCTCCGAGATCAACAGATTGGCATACGCGGACGATCTCTGATAGACACCGACTGGAACAATCTAATCAGAAACCTAAATCTACTGAACGACTCATTTGTAGATTTAGTACTAAAGATCAATATCAATAAGAACAAAGTTATGAACCTAAACGGAGATACCAAAGTTCACACCACCGGACACCAGCTTGAGACTGGTATTGAGTGGGTAACCAAATTCGTCTATTCGCCTCAAATGAAACCGCTGAAGATAAGATAAGAGAAAGAATACAAAATGGAATCAAGAAGATCAGGGACCTCAAACCGGTTCTGCGAGGCACCAAACTCTCATTACGGAACAAGAAGAAGATTGTCAGCCCTTGCATACTTCCCGTAGTATACTACAGCTGCGAGAGTTGGCGAACAGGTAACAAAACAATCAAGAAACTGGTTGCATTTCACAATTTGTGTACTCGCACAGTCATGAAAGTGCAGAAGACTGAGAAGATACAGATGGATACTATCGACATTAGACTCCCGCTTCCCATGGATATCATTGCAAGCAGAGGACTTGCCTATCATCGCAGGTTGGACACCTCTGATACACCAAATATTGTGAGGTGTGTGTGGAGAGCAACAATGTTAATGGGAAAGAAGATCAATGCGAGCAAGAAGCAAGCTTTCTCTGAATACATCAGAGTGGATATACAGTGGCTCTTTGAGGATAGTGCATCATATGAAGACTTCATACACCACATTGTCCACAGAGACCCTACTGTAGAAAGATAGCAATACATCAAATCCTTAATAAGAAAAGGGAAGCAGAACAGAACAAGAGCCAATCTCCCGAAATTACTCAATGAGAGAGATAAACTCCTTCAATGTACGAGAGAAGGTTGCTTTAAGGAGTTCGCCGAACAAAGGAGCTGAATAGACATCTCAAGTGGAAGCACACGGAATCCACAGTAAGCATCCCGCTTCAGCTTCCACAAGATGAAAAAACCGTTCAAATATTCCAAATGCAGCAAAAGATACGAAAAACGAAAGGATGGTTCACGAGGCATCTGAGTAAAGATCATAGAATAGAAGTAAGGGAGAATATCAATCAAAATCCGATAGAATCATCAGCGCAATCCAACAGAAGAAGCGACAATCCAGACTGAGACGAAGAACCCACACTCATCCAAACGACCGACTTTCGCCAGCAACAGTCACCCCGACTATATCAACGGTGGTGGAGCAAACAACTTATCCCGAAGATACACATTTGTCTTTTAGTATCGCAGATCCAAATGCGAGGGGAGAGTTCAAATGTCCCTTTCGCGACCAATACAGTTAAATGGATGCTCAATCATGGTACCACAATCCATGATTCGTCGTTTGCAACAGGGAAGCCCAAGAAATTTCGGAGACTGAAGCACTCCGTCCCCGTAGGAGGCCTATCGGGGTCAGCTAGCACTCTTTAGTTTGGGTGGACCCTCTAAAGAGCCTAGTGGCTCAATACCATTCGAAAGAGATGGGAGGACCACATTGGATAGACAAATATTCATCTCAAGACCGAGTTTAGTGAGCATTCACAATCAAATCGATCGGGTAAGTATATTGATCATTGGTTACACTGTAAAAATAAACTCTTCTGTTTCAAAAGATGAGTTTTCTGTTTTACAGAAAGGCTTTGATTCACACTATGAGCGGCAGTTTTGTGAATCATTATTAAGACACTACAACCAATTAATAAACATTTAAAATGAACAAAGTAAACCTGTTTCATTTCTTAAAATCTTTAATTAAAATTTTAAAAGCATTTTGCTATTATTATCCAATAATATCTTAAATTAAGATAAATAAATTTTCTATTTTAACCCGTTGACTACCGGAGACCCGTATATGGGTTTACGGCTTATAACTTTTGAACGAAGAGGAATTTTTAGTACGGTTTTTTTTCTAAATTTTACTATTAACATATCTCCAAAAAAATTCGGTAGTCAACGGGTTAAAATAACTTAATATCAAAATAACATTATTATTAGCCTTCACCAGACTAAATAAAATATATATGTGTGTGTAATTTTATATATAATTTTATTTAAGACATTTAAAAGCTAAATATTCTTTTTTTAAATTAAAACTTAAATAAAATATTCTAAATAGAAATAATTTAGATAACATCTTATATTTACGGTAATATTTAAAATTTATTTTCAATATAAAGCCGAATTATTGGTAATGAAGTGTTAATAATTAGGCAAAATCAACTAAAGAAAAATGGAAATAATTTTTCTCTGGAACAATTAATTAGGTAACCAAAAATAAATTTATTTACTGTTCATAAAAAAAAGAGAGTAAATTTTCATAAGAAAATTTCGAAAATTAAAATTTTAATATATTAAATTTACCTGTGAAAAAATATAATATAAATAAATTTTGTAATAATAAAAATTGTAATACGTTAAAAATAAAATTTCACGTTATTACTTTAATTATAAAACAAGTTATAATTTTTTCATAAATAACGTAATTATCTACTTTTAAAATATAATCATAGTACCTTTTTGGATGTTTTCATACATCAACCAATAGTAATTAATTTTTTTACAAATCGATTAGAATAAAATATAAAAAATGGTAATATAACAAAAATAAAATGTTAATAAATCACCAAATTTTTGATCAATAGACAATCTTGGTTTTATTTAATATTTCAAGTATAGAGGTAGTTTTAATTAGTTCGTTTTGTTTGTTTTTTACAGACTGCTTGTAGTGTCTTATTAACACAGATTCACAGAACTATCGTTTAGTGAATCGAAATCCTTTTGAAGAACAGAAAAATTCTCGTCTACTTTATCGTAAGGATTCTTAATGGAATAGATTAAGTAAGAATTTTGAACACTGGTCATGTCGTAAGAGTAGAATCTCATCAATTTCAAATTTGGTGTTTGGATAAACACAATTTTTACATTTTCTGCGGCGTTTTTAACTGTGAAGTCTTCGAGACAATTGTATAGTTATAGCTGCGATTATTTTTATAACAAAGCATTTAATTCTTGTAGAACATTAAATGCTTAATGAAACTTGAGAAAGAAAGAAATTTGGATGTTGATGGCTTTTATGGACATAACAGATGCAAGAAAACAGCTCTTTTCAAGTGGATCAAGTATTTCAGTGATTGCCTTGAAAATTGCATGGAAAATTTAAGAACAAAACGACCGCAGACTTTTATTGTTGACGAAAATAGCAAACCTATATAGTCACTTGAATAACTGATGATGAACTAACTTTAGAAAAATTTTTAATGCTCATATTTCAAAAAACATTTTGGATTGCTGAAATTGTGAGCCAAAATTAGTCTAAAGTTGCTGATAAATGACCAAAAGTAAAGAGAATCAAATGCTGCACCAACTGAAAAAACTGCTCTCAAAATCCCGTTGCTCTTGAAAGTATTCTCAAAGGTGATGGACATTGAACTGAAATCACGGAGCAGAGAAAAGAAAGAAGATGAACCACTGTCAAACTGTCAAAAAACCAATCATAAATAAAATTTTTGCTGTTTGATTTTATTTGAGACATTCATTGTGCAGTATATTATGAATTTCTCATGGAGAATAAAAAATGAATGCTGTATTCTATCTGGAAGTTCTCAAGCGGTTGAAGATCATGCGACAAAATTTACATAATGGCGATGGATGCATTTTGCATCACCAAAAAGCGCTCGTTCATTCTGCAGTCCTGTATCGTGAATTTCGGTCGGTAATGCAATCACAGCGAAGGACCCCACTCATTATTAGAAAGAGTTATCTCTATGTAATTTCTTTTTAAATGCATGACTCTAGAAGAGATTGATTTCATTGGATATTTCAAACAAATTGGACAAGTAAAATGATACAAGTGGATAATATTTTTAATTTGATATCATTGATTTACATGTTATTTTATGAAGTAATTTTATGTGATCTTAGTTTTCATATTTATTGCAATTTGAATTAATTTATAATTGATGATGATGATGTAAGAAAACAAAGAAACATGTTTTATAATAAAAAATGTTTTAATTAAGTTACGTTCGGTGATAACAATTCATTTTTGAAATTTACAAATTTTCAAAAAATTTAAACCTTTAATAAATCATACATGAACTTTTGTGGATTTAATAAATAAATGTAACTAACTAAAAGTTAAAATTTTATTAAAGTCTTTAAGTATTCTCTAAATCCTTGTTCACAATGATGACATAGTTTTCCTATTTATTGTCTTACCAGTCAAATTTAACTCTAAATTAAATTTTATTAAAAAATTTAGCAAAAAATAATCATTACACAAATTTTATATATTTATTGCAAAAATATATATTTTTCAACAATAGCAAAAAATGATTAAACAATTTGATTTAAAAATCCGTTTTCAAGTGTAAGGGCTAAAAATCAAATTGTTACACATTGTCTGAAGAAACTTAAAAATATGTTCTACCTTGACATTTTGGAGGACATTTAAGATAAAGTAAAATTACGCAAGTTCAAACAAGCACTAATTTTATTTGTCAAATGATTTTTCTCTAAAAATTAAAGTATATTGTTTTTATCAAACCAGTTTATGTTTTCATAATCTATTGGAAATCAATTAGACTAATTTAAAAAAATAAAAAAATTATAAATAGAAGATCAAAGACAAAGTAAACAAATAAATAGTAAAAAGAAGCAGTCACGATGAGACCAAAAGAAAGAGACAGATGAGTCATAACAGTTCTCTCGGCACAGACACACACGTACAGATACACACATACACCAGTAGACACAAACACAGACACACGACTCTCACTTTAATTAATTTCTAATGAGTGATTATTAGTTCATGAAGCGTCACACTGTTGTTACATCAATCATCAATTTAATCAATTTTATTGATTTTATTAAATGATGCATTTAGATCAAATTGGTTTTTTATTCTTTGAAATCTCGGAATTGATTTGTCGTCGTTACTATTTTTCGGGCGTACCGAATTCATTTAATCTTATACTTTGTTATAATTTTCTAACAAAGTCATCATTTTTGTCATCTGTTATTACCTTTTATCTCATGAGCTTTCATCTATTTGTAGATATTTTATTGACTCTATTCGAATTGATTAATTTAAATATGTAATTTTCATTTCAATTTTGTCTCGATGCACTTGAATCTATAGAACCACAACAAATTCAATCAATGATAATTGCATTATCTGTTTCAAGACGACTTTTTCTACAAACATCAGAAAGTGGAATAGTAAGTTATTGAACGAAGGAACAATCTGGCGATAACATGCAACTAGACGTACGTAGTATGACTGCAGCATGATCATAGCGTGATCGAAATAGTAAAAGACGGAATGAGTTGAATATATCCCCTGGTAAACGCATTTGAAAAGTTCAGTCTTTTGTAAAAATCTCTTGGGATTTTTCTAAGATGATAATTTATTTTATTTCCATAAATATTAATTGTGATATTATATCATTTTAAAATACAAAGAAAAAGTATTTATTACACATTCCGTTTGAATTTATTTTTAAAAATTAAATTTCAAATATACATAAATAAATTAATGCAATTAAAATATATTGTTTCAACAAATTGTAGATTTAATCATCATTAGAACAAAAATTATAAAAAAAGGTTATATCATCACAATATCATTGAAATACTGTCAAGTGTATTGTGAACGTTTAGTTTTCGGCCCAAAGAACCATACTCACTTATTATTTTGAATTAAATTATAAACAAACATTTTTCCACAACTTATAATTTTAAAATAATACACAGAAAACCTTCGTTTATCAAGACATCTTTTGTTCAAAACATCCCTTATCCAGACAGCTATTTCTACTGATACTGAAATTATGGAAGTATCGCTTTTTGAATGATAAAATGTCGGTATATAGCGAAAATAGAATGGACATAATTGTTTGGACATTATTGTCTGAACTCAGGGATTCGTTACAGGTAGTTTGAATCATTTCGAAGACATTGAAGTGTATGTTATGAATTACGTTTCATAATGCATGGGAAGGCAAAAATGAATCGCAAACACACGATGCAGTTGACACTATTGTAATGACTCTGGAACAATTGACATATAAAAATAAGATTACTTTGAAGGATATAAACAAATGGTTATTATCGGATGATAATGTAGAAGACCAGAAACATATAGATCATTATCAGCAGTTAATGTAATGGATGATAAAGTGGAAGATGTGGAATTCAAATTCGAACAGCCTGTGGAAATGCCTCAAACACAAGAGATCAACTGCTCAAAATATGCATTCAACAATGATGAAAGAATTGGTTCACGGAAATGTATAGGTCGAAATTGAAGATCCAAAAATAAATGATTTATAGAAGTAAAAGTTATTTTTTACACTAAAACTAAATTTTACAATGTATTTGCCACTTTTATTTTATTACATATGGTCTACTATTGATGAAAATACATATGAATGTATTAAATATAATTCGAATTTTTATGCTTTTTAGGGAGTTTATGACATACGAATGTTTCATTTATTCAAACAAGATTCAAAACAGAGTAATTTGGATAAAAGCGTTTTCTGTAATTTTTTGTTGATTAACGAAATTTTAATAGGTTTTTAAGAAATAATTAATTTTATTTGAAATTAAAATTTGTTAACTTTGAAACACTTTAATTAATTACAAATTAATACAACAAATTTACACTTCAAATGGAAAATGAATCAATTTTAAATAAGGAAACAACATTTTGAAGATGATAATAGAATTGTGTACATATTTATGAAATGGTTTTAAAGAGTGTTTCTCGTTAATGTTTAAATAATTAACTAAAATATCAATTTAATTTAACCATTTATTATTAACAGCGTTTTTGCCATTTTCTAAAAGTATTAATATTACTCTCTTAACACTTTTTTTATTATAATCTTTTATTGTAAAGTGTTAGTAAATACAAGTATATAATTTTCAGTCAATCCTGATTTTTACAATTACATTTACAATTATTGTTCAAATAGAATTGTTAAAAAAATTATGTTATAAGTGAAAACATGTAATAAATTGTTTCATCATTGTAAAATTAAATATCGGCTTCCTGTACATTATATGATTACGGATATCCACTATCTTATCATTTATCACTAATATATACAAAGATTTAAAAGAAATATAAAATAATAAAAAATATTTATATACCAATCTGAAAGCCTTCCTATTATGCCATAAAGATTACAGTATAAATACTAAAATAATTAACATTACGATAAAAGGATTTGATACAATGTTAACCTTTTATAACCGAGTTCATATAAATTGAAATGTTCCAAAATAAAATTTAAGTCATTTTTTAATCCATATTAATTGTAATAGTATTACTTCATTGTATTTGATACTAAAATTATCAAATTCAATAATATAATATAAAGTAAAAATAATCAAAGGTGGTATCATCTGCAGTGCATTCAGTAAGTGCATAGACATTTCAAAACAAATATAGCAATACATACCTTTTAAGTGTTTTATGTAGTTATACGATTCTAACTTGTAAATTACCGCATTTATACACAAAAGTCAATCTGAGACAATAAACTAAATGTTAACCGTTTATCAAATTACTATCAGACATATTTGGATCTCATTTAAGATGTGATACAATAAGTCCTAGATATACGCGCCCCATATGGAAAAGAATATGTATAGGTTATTATTGTTAATTATTATATATTTAAACTTATAAAGTAACCTATTTATTGAACTTCTAATTTTTTACATAGTCATGGCCGCGGTTGGGTACATCGGATCCCGTGCGATCTCCGAAGTTAAGCAACCAACGGCCGCGTAAGTACTTATAGGGGTGACCAATTAGGAATATGCAGAGCCATTGACTATTCAAGTCACAGGTCAGGCAAACATGTCTGGAACAGTTACCATGTAAACATGTTCCATGGTCGATTGGTTGGTGATAAAACCGGCTCCATCACCCAGAGTAACCTGAGTGAAGAGAGTGCGGGGACACCCAACAGGATGAAAAACCAAAATCATGAAAAAGGACGGGAAACCTTGCAGCTAACTGTCATTCAAACCTGAAGAGGAGATAGGCGCCACCAGGTTACTTACATACTGTGACACTCAAAAATATGCAAAAACCAAACCACAAAAGGCATTTGCATAAATTAGGTACACATACGGCCAAACGGTTAAAGTCCAAAAATAATTTTTTACACTATGATTGTTCTGATTAAAAATTTGTTTCGTGAGAATTCGAAAGTTTTCCAACAAAAATTATAATCCAAAAGAAAGATATTACAACATAAGCATGTTTGTTTAATAAAAAAAGAAGAATGAAAACTGACAAGGAATACTGGAAATTGTAAATTGCCAAAGTTTTACATAATTGTCGTCGATCATCTTAAGATTCAGTTAATCGAGTGTCTGTTCTTTATAATTTTTTGTAAATTAAAAAGTAATGAAATAACGTCAGGAAATACTTGGATTAGACCACAGATTTTATTAAACGTGACAAATGATCAAAATGGTTAATAAGGAAAACATTAGTAGTGATACAAAAACAATTACAATAAAAAATATTATACAATGTTCTATACCACATATCAGATGGATGTTATTGTCTAATATATTTATAATAATATTATAATAACTCTAAACAAATAAAGCATATTAAAACATTATATTATTTTCCAAAAAATAAATCTCTTAATAATATTATTCATAATTAAATAATATTAACGAATTCTAGCAATTTGCAAAGCTAACTTGTAATTTTACTATAAACTGCGACTAAAATATCCCAAAAATAGAACTTATTCAACTTATTTTTAGTTGTCATAGAGAGAAATTGAAAAATCTCCTTTCAAGTTTGAGATAATTTTAGAATTCATTTTGAGAAAAGATATCGGTTTTGATTTATAAAGGAGGCAAAATGATAATAGAATTGGTTTTGTAAAATTGATTAATAAGTAGGAGACAATTCACTAATTGCATGTTGAAAGAAAAAGTGATTTTCAACTCTTCTAAAAACATAAAGATTGTTTCGAAATATATTTTCGATGAAATAAAAATGAGTTGTATGTACTTAAGACTTGCATTTGATCAAGTTTTAAGATACACCATTGATCGTCTGTTTTTGCTGTTTTTTATGAAATGTCTCATAGTATGGAATAAGAAGACCAATAATATTAATCTATAATTGGAAATAAATAAAAATATTTTTTTCTGTAAGAAATAATACCTGAAACGAAAGGTACATGATTACGAATTGTTAACATGCAAAACTCCCATAATTGTGTGGCATGATGAATAAAATATCATCGAGTTATGTAACCGAAGAGATAAAGATAAAGGAGATTACACAAATAAAAAAAACAAATTCCAATGATACAAGAAGACAAATTTAACATTAAATAACGAATTAATTTGTTAGTTTGATAAACTAAATAACAAAGCAGATGTAAAGCGAATAATAAATCAAAAAATATAATCGTTTGGTTAATATTAGATAAAAAGATAAATTTCAAATAAAATAAAGGTTCGACAAACCGTTTTTCGTATATCAAAGATAAATAATTTTAGTATCAACGAATTGTTTTTAATTGATACATTTATCTTTGATAATCGAATACCAAATAACAGTGGTGTTCACTTACCTTTTGAAAGATACTTGATGAGGTTTGATCTTTATCGGCTGTGCAGCTGAACTATTAGTGAAAATTTATAAATATCAGATACGTTCCGGATTATTTAGTGTTTAATATGAATGAATTGTTTATAATCAGAGGTGTTCAACACTTCGATCAAGAAGAATATTCTAGTCAAATGTGACGATGTTTTAAATAAAGTTTAACCTATTTTAGATAATTTATTTCAATTACCGCATAAAAATTAGAATGATTTCAAATGATTACTTTTATTAAAAAATCAGAGTGCATTCTCATTTATTTGAAACATTTAAGAAATTTATTTTAAATATTTAGTATTATAAAAAATCGATTAATTAAAATTTGAAGACAAATTTATATTTAGTCTGAAATAATTTCATATTAAATAAAATAAAACTTGAAATAAACATAAGCAAATAAATATTTGTAGCACAAAATGTATATATTAGTTACTTATATTAAAAACATTTAACCTCCTCAAATTATTTGCATATTTGTTATTGTTCCGACAGTCAACGTTCAAACGACTTTATGCAAAACATATCCGTAATTATACCAAGACTCTCGGACGAAAACCTGATGTTAACCTAAAAAAATACCGCATATCTATTGATTCAACTATGTATTGATCCGTGTGTATATATGTAGGTTTCTATCTTTTAGCAACATTAACTTTATCAAACATAATTTATCTTGATTTAATTCTTATACAGCTAAACGAAAATTCTTAGAAATAATTTTGAAATAATTGTAAAAAACTACATGAAAGAGTAAAAGTACTATTTCTAAAGTGACAGCAAAAGACCAAGTCTCCATAGAAAATGTTAAAACAAAAATCAAAATTGCAAAAGTAGTATTTCCACAAATAATATATATTTAAATAATATACATATAATACAAATAATACATATTTTAGTATCATCTATCTTTTTCATGATGATAATTTTGTTTAGAAATTATGTTATATTTTTCTGTTTGTAAAACAAAAAAGTAAAGAATATTAATATTAATTATTAAAAAAATCAAGATAGTAATTAATTATCGTATTAAAAAATGATTATAAAAGATCGTTACGAATAATTTTGTCAACGCTTCCATGTAAATATAAAAATAGTTTGAAGGGGAACAATTGTTAACAATTATAACCTTAGATTATTATTATTTAATTCTTCAGGCTTGTCAATCAACAGACATCTCAACTTATCTTAATTCACACGAAATCAATCATGTATTCAATCAAGGTTAATTAACATTTCTTTCGTTTACCAGTTTTTTTGAAATATAGTTATATTTTACCTTGTTAAATCGTCTATTTCTTTATATTTTTATTTAAACCGATTATTAAGTTACATTAATATTTAATTTGATTTTTAAACTATATTACAAAAACAAAAACTTCCATAAAAAGCAAAAAAAGTATTTCAAATGAATATTATATTTGAAAATGAAATATACTGAATTGAAAAAGGAGAAAGAAAGTATAAAAAGTAAGTAAAAGTAATAGAAAAAATCTTTCAAATTTCCTTTCCTTCTCTAAAATTCTTTAAAGTATATTTAATATCAATGACTTAACTATTGAAATAATTTTTGTTGATTGCAATTCATGAATATACAATTTATTTTGATTTGATGAGGTAAATTGAATAAAACAAAATAGACCGGAAACATAATTTGGTATTCAGAACTTTAATTACAATTTAAGAAATTAATTTCAGATTCAATCGAATAATGTCAGATTATTAATTTATATGATTGTAATTATTAATCTATTGTAATTGTTAATAAAATTTGTTATTTAAAGATTTAAAAAATTGTTTGTATTAATACTTTTCAATAAATAAATATTAATATTTTTAAATAAAAAAAACTATTAGGCTTGAAACGTCACATTTTACGTGTATATTATTTAATTTAGACAAAATACATTCTCATTCGTGTTACCTTACCGTGAGAAAAGTTTGTTTTCAGTGTCGATTATCAATAAAAATAAACGGTTGAACATCACTGATTTATAATATTCTTTTTTATGCACAAAAAAACAATAACATTTAAGCGTGATTTAAAGAAAATATTTCATGAAAGAGCGATGAAATATCCAATAAGAAAAAAAAATATTTTCTCATAAGTTATTTTAAAAAATTTCAAAAAAATAATAATAATAATTTGAAAATTTTCAAAAAAAATACTAAATCAAATAATTTTTATTTATTCTTAAATTTCATTGAAAAACACATTTAAAATTAAATTAAATAATCAAATTAAAAATTTAGAAAATTGAATGAATTATGTAATGGATTACTTTGGCTAACATATTAAACAGAGACTTCGACTTCAACGGAGGAGACTTTTTCAATACACCTTCATAAATCACTTGATTACAAGTCGCATCGAAATACATTTTGGACATTTCTAAAATTTAAATTAACGATATTTAATTAAAATCAAAATTTACTTTTGATAAAAATAGGAGATATTTTTTAAATGAAATTATTTATCTTAGAATGATTTCGATTGATCGTATATTATTGATAGATCTCTTTGTAAAATCAATAACATAGGTCAATCAATTCAAATAACTTAAACACTTTAAAATTCTACAGCAAGAAATGCTAATTTTGATTCATTTAAACGAATTACAAAGAAAGAAATATATTATTTAACTTTCAAAATAATAAATTTGCTTTATTAATCAAAAATATAATGTCAAATAATAAATTAGGTTTTTTCTTTAAAAAATATTCAATTGGAATTACAAAAATTTTCAATTAATCAATTATTTAATTTAAAGTGTTTTTAGTATTAATATTCAATTAAAAATTTTTGTAAAAACAAAATTAAACAAAAATTTATTTTCATTTAATGCAATATAAAGTTGGTCTGAAATAAAAATGTAAATTGTAACTTTTCTTCGTTAAACAAAACATATAATTTACGAGACATCTTGCTCCTTCGATTGTGTGGAAAACATCAAAAGCTATACTGTCATACAGTATATTGAATCGTATATTCTGCATAGAATATAAACCATACCATATACAGGTCTGTCAAGAAAGTTTTGACCGATGGTTTTCTATAAGTATCTAGTGAATGCATTGATAAATGTATATGATATTTACAGTATAAATAACATATACATATGTGAATGATTTTATCAAATATAATTCAAAAATAATCCTTTTTATTGTAATTATATTTGTTTATTTTTAAACTACTTTTTTAAATTTATTATAATTTCATAATTTATTTTATATCCAATTTTTTATAAAAAGTTGACTTCATTGACACAAAACAAAAAATTGACTTTTATTGACCTTAAATTTTTTTTCCTGGATAGATTTTACAAAATTGATAAAAGTACCGTGTATCTTGTGCAATTTTGATTTCCATAAAAAAGTTGAATTTATTGACTATCTGGGGCCCTGATGATAACAGTTAACCGTACTTTATGATATTAACAAAGTAATTTTACTCCGTTTATACAGTTGCTTTCATGATGGGGTAATTCCGGTGTGTGTGGTACTTACTCTCTACAGATTATTTGCTAAATAAACCTTTTTAATTAAATTCATCCTTTCTTAACTCATATCTCCATTCTTTTCATAACCTTATATATCTTCTCTCTATTTCTTGATTAGGCAACAATAGCCAATTTTTTCTATATTCGGCCATATGACTGAATACCAAAATGTCACGACCCCTTCGAGCAATAACATTTTTGAACGCTCATGAGCCTCCAGTGGTTGTTAAGGGTCAACAACGACCCGGTATATTTTACATTTATTTTAATGGATTTATTTTGTTAGGCGGTCGGACGAATCTCCCTCACCTGACATCTAACAAGTAGTGCCAAGTTTGGAGTGCCTTCTGGTTTCTGTAAAGTTGGGAACGAGCTGTTGGCCCCTAACTAGTTTAGTGTCACTCTGGGATGATTTTTAATGGTATTAATCAATCATTTGTGTATTTCCTTTCTGTGGGCGCCCCTCATTCCTGTTCAAATTGTTAGACTCTGCTCTGATGCTTTTTATAATGCAATTCTAAATGTAAAGCATTATGTTAATTATCGTAATTGTCATGCATAAATATGTCACTCTGCCTTCTGCCTGTCTCGCTTATGCTTCGGTTAAGTGTATGTATGGTGGTTCTCTTTTACGTTGTTCCCCTCGCACCCTGTTTCTGTTTGAAACTGATATTAACTGGTGTGTCTGTCAAAAGTCTCTGAAATAATTATCAGTAACTACTAAATTAATTATTAAGTATGATTGTTATTTGTAGTAATTAAATCTTTCAATTATTAAACACGATTGTTAATTATTAAATTTTCAACTAGTCAACAAAATTATTATTTCTAAAATTAAAATTTTTTTTAAATATTGACTATTCAGCATAATTCGAGAAGTGATAGATATATTGATCATCAATAAGTCGAGATATAACATGCATGTTAGTCGTTTATCAGTTATTTATTGGTGCTTGACCAATCATATCACTGCTTCTCCCTCGCTCTAGTCGCACTTTACGACTGTATATAATTATTGATTTTTATTCTTCGTGGATTGCTCACCATAATTTCTAAATTTTATTTTTTCTTTCTCGGATATTGAGGAGATCGTCTATGTATATGGGGAAACATATCAACTTTCCTCACGGTCTGTATTATTTTCTTAACCTTCGACGACTGCACTTTCAACGTTATTCGTTTACAGTACCTCTCCTCTGGACTTGTTTGGATGTCTCTCATTATCGACGACGAACCTAGAAGCTAAAAGGAAATGGCAAAGGGTTGTCAATAATTATTATAATTTTAGTTATTTATCAAAATTAATAAAATGATTTATTGTATAATACATTTATTCAAGGTAGAAAACAGTTATAAAATTTACATTCGGCAAGTTTCTTGATTCTGGAAGAAAGTTCGTTCATCTAGCAAAAATGGATTCACAAATGTGGGTGGTCCTCGTGAGTTTTGACGTCGAGTTGATTCTTGTTTCTGATGCAACAATACAATCGTTTACAGTTCGCGCCGCGAAAATCTTTTCTTGGAAACTAGGTTGATTTCGTGAGGAAATTGACGGATTGTTGTGGATTTGGTTCGTTTCTAAGTTTTTGTTTGTTCAAAATTTTGTTCGTGATATAGCAGTGTTCTAAAAACAATTATGGTTCTGGTTGTTATTCTACTATGTGCTTGCATTTTACTTGTCGCGTCGTGATTGATGTTTTACTGTCTTTCGCTACTGTCATTTGTTGCGGTCCACTATCGCTTAAACCTCAGTTCAAAAACACCCACAAAACAAAAATAAACAAAAGAAAAAAGAAAATATTATTATGTAATACATATATTTAATCTCCAATAAAAGTTATGTTATTGCCCTGAACCCCTCACGGTTTGAGTATAAGTCGCAGACATCGCGGTTGGAACTGTAAATACAATATGAAGGAAAATCAGGCAATATCAAATAAAAACTTACCCGTTGAAAGGAATCAAACAATCGATCCTCCAGGTATAGCCCGTTGTAAGGCCAACCACTGAAGAGGACCCACAAGGTTGTGATGTATTCTCCTGAAAAGTTATTAACCCTAAAATAAAATAATTAATTAAAAATAATTAATTAAAAAACCAGACAGAAAATGATAAAGTTAATTACTGGACGAGCCGTTAACGTTATGAGGTCAACAGACCCTTCACGTGTAGCCCCGAAGAAGACGAATTCCTGAAGGCCACCCCCAAGACCCTGACGCGTTTCGCTGAGGAGATATACCCCTGCGAAGATATACAAAATTATTTAAAAGAACAAAGGCTAATTAAAAAGTTACCACGAGTCAGGCCCCACAAAGCGAAAAATAACATCACGCGATGATTAATCCTGAATAATCGGTGACAAAGAACCGCATGACAAGCAGTCACTGTATGGTACGACAGTCCTGACAAATGAGAGCCCAAAATTACTAACAAGAGCGAATCAGAAGAGGCCACGACAAAGCACACCCCGATAGGTGAGATGATGACTGTTATAAATATAACATTCAAACGCACAGTTTTCAGAACATTTTTTACGACGAACGTTTTTTGCAAAATTTCCAGAGCATATTTTTGAATATTTTAAAACGCGATCATCTTGAGCAGTACCAACGAGAAGAAATCCGACGAGAATCCCGACGTCATATTCATCAAAGGATATCGAACGACGAATTAAGAGCGCAACTGAACCTTTCCGACGAGTGAAACTTACCCGACCGAGATATTTAAGTTATTGTAATTCTATTTTGTTTAATTTTGAATGATGCGACTCGATATAATAAATATAAATATATATAAATATATAAATATATATCGATATATAAATATTTGAATTTTATTTATTTTCTTCTATTTATGTGTAAATATCCTTTATGATAATTAATTTTTGCGTCATACGTTTGTTTTTTGTCACAGAATAAATTAGTCCTTCGTCCCGCCGTCGTCATCTTCCACAATGTCCCGGGATAATTTGCGATCGAACGCACAATGGAAAAACGTAGGAAGTTATGCGGACCCGATAATTGTTAATGCGGTTCCGATATCGATGGAATCGTTTATTACAGGAGATTACACCGGGTCACTTCTAGTTAACGTGGAGCTGCGAGCCCCTCCGCATCAGACAATATAGTACATAGCGACAGAACCCTCTTTTAATGACTATTTGTTGCGTCATAAATATAATTTTAATTTTTACATAATAAGTCATGTAAACCCGAGGGATCTAGATTGCATAAGAGACAAGCGATAATGTGATAACCTGTAAATAAACCTTGAGAAGACTGCTGGTCGGCATACTGCAAATATACCCCTCATGACACGTTTGTTACTGATGAATACCGACTCTTGAGAAGGCTTGATTTTGTGCCATGAATCGAAGGTGAAATTTTGGGTATTTAAACAATCGTATTTTGTCGGTAATTTTACGATCATTTCACCGATTTTAGGAGTAATTGATTTTTCGATAGGTAAATATTTTAGTGGAGTTTATATTTTTTATAAGTGATTATTTTAGTAAATTAATGGAATTATTTAAACTACATATTTTAGTTAAAGTTAAGTTTACGGAGTTATTGAGAATTTCACTTATTAGTCCATGAATTTCTTTTAATATGCGACAGAACGGTGTGTTTTAAGAGTTAATTGCCATGATGGTCTCCGATAAATATAGAGGGACTATTTGTAAATAAATTATGAATGAAATTTATATTAATCTTACTCAGTTAAAATAAGTATTTATTCGTCTAAGTTCCTCAAATTTTAGTTTAGCTGAGAGAATCGAATTCGTTTACATTGATTATTTACATAGGACTAAGGTTATTAACGAGGAGCGCGACAGTTTATCGTGTAGTAGTGATAACTTAAGGATGATTTGCCCATGATTTTAACAATTTTGGTTTGGATGTTGAGAAGTTGAAGGTAATTATGGGGGGTTACTACTGAAATACTGACATAAGTGAAGTGAGCGTGGTACAGATGAATAATGTAGAATACGCAAGTGAAGTAGGGGCGTGTGATGAAATTGTGTGAGATATCTGTAAACGCTGTAAGTGCAATAAGCCCTATAATATATACGACAGTGTAATAAGTTCTATACCATACACAATGGTGCAGCGAATTGCAAGTTTTAAGTTATCATCCCCGATCGATAATGAGTTAGGTGGGGGGCCCTTAGCTCATCCCGTCTATACGCGAACCCTATGGCCCTTCAGACTCTGCACTGCTAGGCAGATGTTGAACGAGAAGAGGCGTCCAACCCATAAATAATGACAGAAATAGTTAGGTATTAAAGTGAATCATAAAATTAGCATAAGTTAAGAGTGGGTTGTGGCTGACCCTTAATAGCCACTGGGGGCTCTGAGCACTTAAAACTGTTATGAACAAAAGGGGCGTGCCACATTGGCCTCTACTATTCAACTCCTCGTGCATTGGGTCGTATGACGTCTACATGAATAATCGGGAGATATTATTTTCTAGACTGGAAATGAATCATTGGTAAGTTTAATTAATTTCTTTATATTTTAATTAATTTTTCTCACTTCTTTCAGGGTGAATATCTTCGCTCAGAATGGTTCCAGCTCAAAATGGGTCGCGCTCATGAATTCTCCTCACAGGGAGCTATCGGAAGAGGGTCGGGTATCAATTTCCGGTTCTCGGGTGAGATCTGGGGCAACTTCTAATATTTTGATTTATTTATGTAATCTCTCAGAACACGAAAGACGGCAATAGAGCTTTCGGTCGCAACGAGAAAGTGCGAAATGATGCAGATAACACTGGTCGGGGTCCTTGTCCGTCGACTACATTTGTTATACGTTTTTAAATATATGTATTCTATGATATTAGTGTTGCTTTTTCTTTTGTATATATTGTTGAGTGTTAGTTGTGTTTTTATTAAAAATGATAAAATAACTCTGATTTTAGTTTATAAAAATATATTTATGTATCTACAATTGATTACAAGTAAAAGGCTTGATAGAAGAGTAGTATTTTATTTGGCCCCTGACCGATTTTATATTGAAACACCGAAAGCCTTTAGCGACAACTCGGGTTAATTAAATTTTTAAAGGTTTTTCTTCACACTTTACAGCGTGATTTTTTATATAAGAATACGATGATTTTAAATAATAATTACCCTTTATATAATAATTATTCTTATAATTACTTTTTATCTCTTTCTCTTTAATTCTCAACTTGGACACTATTTTAGTGTGATTATTGTTTCACAAATTATAGACTATTTCAGTGTGATTGAAAGTGTGAGTATTCTTGATTTTTGCTCGCTTAAATATAATCGAGAATAAATAATTTATACGATGTCTCGACTTCTCGTCTTTCTTTTCTTCAAAATAAATTCTCTCTAACTTTTAAAATAAACCATCCTTGAACTTAAAAAACTTCTAAATTCTTAATAAATAATAGCATTTTTATATAATTTTTATGTACTTCTTTGTCTTTAAATTAATTATATTTACTTTCCTTATTCTTTGTTTATCATTTCCTCTTAATCAATTCAATTTTACTTTTCTTTTATTTACTTACACTTTTCTATTTTCTTATTTATTTATATAAAAAATATAATTTTATATTTTTTATCATAAATATTCCATCTATGAAAATATAATTATTTAATAATATTTATTAATTTAAAACAAATACATAATAAATTATAACTTTTAGGATATTTCCTCAACAATATGTATATGTCACATTTAGTGGATATCAGACCGTAACAGGAAGTGCCTGCAGACCGTTCCGTAGAATTTGATCGTCCTCGGAAGTCGGACCGAGTTGAGCACGATGACGCTGTAGAATACTTAGGTGCTCCGACGGACATCGGTCGCTCATGCTGTAAGCGGAGAAAAGCGCATCAAAGTGAAATGATGATGGTTGTCTGCGACTCCAGATTATTGTTTGTTGAAGATCCGTGTACGGTGTTGTCAATTCAATATTGAAGTATTCTTGACACTCCATGGGAATGGATGGTGAAGATTGGCAGCGACGTGAAAGAACTTCGTCCTTTCGCAAGAAATCTTGGATAATTTGAAAACGGCCTCGACTTGTCGAAACCACATTTGCACCGCATCGAAGTATTGTGGCAGTTAGGTAGAGACTTGGTTTCAATCGAGCGAACTAGTTCTGACACCATTGTAAATTTCATCCATCGATTATTAAAAGAATAATAAAACACGATTTTTAAAAATTTATTATTTGATAATTCTGTTTATTAAAACAACAATAGTTATTTTAAAAATTATAAAATTCCATTTTATGATACAATTTTTTTATTAACGCAATATATTTCGACGGAATATCCGTCATCATCTTGAAAGAAAGAATGCTAGAAATCACTTGCAGAAGGAATTGGCGGTAGTTGAAGCTGTGCTTTTTAATGTAACTGATGATTATTGCTTTAAATTATGTAATGCTGTTTCACATTTTATTTCTAACAAAGTTGTTTCTGATAAAATTATGTAGAAAATAAAAAACTTATCAATCTAAGAAAATTATTTTGTGTTTGTAATTTTAATGTGTTAAAGCGGTTAATCCAGCAATTAACGTCCAATCATGCAACTCATTAACTTTATTGAAAGTTTTTGCGTGAAACAGTAATTACACAATGGACTACATAATCACCATTTTAACATATATAAGCTTTACAGCTACAATCAAAATCGCCTGATGATGACGGATATTCCGTCGATATATATTGCGTCAATAAAAAATTGTATTCTAAAAAGACGTTTTTTTATTTTTAAAATAACATTTGCAATTGTTTTTTAAATTTATCAGTTATTTAAATTTTTTTTAAATAATTAAAAATAACATTTTTAATTTAAGGAAATGCACTTTACAATCCGCATCTCAACTTTTGATCATTAAGTTCCTTGTATAACCAGCACCGTGTATAACCCGAATATCTTATAAAATATTTTTATTAAAATGAAATAATAAATTGTAAAGTGAAAAATCGTTTGAAAATATGCGCAAACAGTGTTCATCCCAGGGGGTTGACAAAAAACTAAAGCTTCAGGATTTCAGCGTAAACAAGTCATTTAAATCTCACATCAGAGATCATTTGGAGAATTGTATGATTAGTGGCAATCATACTTATACTGAAAGTGGCAAGATGCGTCGGATATCTTTCTCAGAAATTTGTCGATGTATTGTGGCTAGCTGGAATTTATTACTGCTGAATGAATTAAAAATGGTTTTATAAAGGGGACCATTTGTACCTATGAGAATGAGAGTGCTGCTGAAATGAAAGATGGTGAAAGTTGTGCCTGGGTAGAAAGAGAAAGTGGCTATACTGAGAATTGGAAGAGAAGAAAAAGAATAGAGTGATACAAACAACTGACAGTTGGAAAAAAACGAAAGAAATAGCAGGAGAATTCCACAAAAAAGAAGGTAAAGAAAGTCATATACATTTGTGAATAAAAATTGTAAATAATGATTACAAGCTGTTTGTTAAAACTGAAGTTGAATCTAGTAATTCCTTAGTAAGTTGAAGCCTGGTTGGTTCAAGAAGGGGGGAATTGATCGCATTGCGATTCCAATTAACACTTACTTCAGCCCAATTTAAATTAGAGTTAAATAAATATTTTTAAATAATTAAATTAAAGAAATCAAATTAAATAATTAAATAAAGTAAATTTAAATTAAATACAAATAAGTAAATAAATAATTTAAATAACATTAGTAAATTAAATAAAGTATATACACATATATGGTTATGTATATATATATATATATATATATATATATATATATATTGAGTCTTGTGAACGCAAGTTTAGTATTTCGAAAATATA
>MQRK01244380.1:0-17100 GCA_001938485.1 Girardia tigrina
TCATTGGTGTTGGAGATCAGGGCAATATCGTCGGCATAGGCTAGACATGAAATTTTGATGTCTCTGATCATGATCCCAGAGTCTGAGGAATTGTGAATCTCTGTTAAGATTGGATCAATGCCGATGTTGAAGAGTAACATTGATAGTGGGCATCCCTGTCGAACCCCTCTGTTAATTGGTATAGCTTGAATTGAGCGGCCATTACAGGAATATTCGGATGTGTTGTCTGTGTAGATCTGACGTATTAGGTCACAGGATTTGGAGTTCATTCCTTTTCTATGTAGTATCTCTATCACATGAGCAATGGGCATTCTGCTAAATGCATCTGTGAGATCAAGGAATGCTACATGTACTTCTTCTATTTCTTCCAAAATGATCCTGAGCACATTGTTGTGTTCTGCACACCCATCTGAAGTTCCGGTTCCTTTTTGGAGTGGAAAAATTAGATCTACTGAGTGTCCCCAGTGTCAAACCTGGTACAGTTGAGAGAACACAACGTTCTCTCAGATTTCCATTTGTTCAGACATTTCAGTCAAATTGCATCGATGAGATTTCGGATTGTTTTGAGTTTGATGGGAATTTTGCTTTTTATTTTCAAAAATTCTTATGTCTTTAATTAAATAATTTGAATTTATCATGAAAAATATTATATTTATATAAAATTGTCAATTTATTGTGAAAAAATAAATTTATTATGATTTAATTATTAAGCTTAAAATAATTATCTTGATCGATGACGTTTTTTATGAACAAAGTCATTTTAATGAGAGAAATGTTTGAAATGATTTTGTTATTTTCTCTCATTATTATGCATACTTCTACATACAAATTTGGAATATTGTGCTGTTGATGAAATTCTATTTGGAATCAATTTAAATGTTTTGTTCTGATTTTAAAGAAAAATTTTAATCAACAGATAACAATTTATCAATATGCACGATTCTGGAATGTATTTGAAACATTCTCGATGAGCAAACATTTAATACCTTCAATAAAAAAGGCCAAACACATAATTCACAAGCGTCATGTCTCTGCTATTGTTTCGTATTAGCTTTGATCAATACCGCTTTGTATAATGTAAGTAATTACAAATTTGTAAGTAATTTGTTTTCTTAATGCAATAAAGTTTGTACAAATGTATGAAATTCAAATATATTTCTAGTCAATAAATGTCAGTTCCTTCTATTATCGAAATAATCATCCGCTAATCATTATTCTGTTTTTTTGTCAATTTTTCGAATATTTCTCATTAAACACCTGACGAGGAATGGACAATCAAAGTTTTGAAAAGTCTAAGCATTTAATGACCATAGATCAAGAAAGTTCGCAAGTCAATAGCGGCGCATATACCAGTGCTTTTCATCCCTCATCGATCGCCGCTCTCAACAGATCGAATCAAAACGATCTGACCGGCGGTTGTAATGGCGCATTTGCGTGGGGATTGAATGCGAATCACGGATCATTCCCGATGGACTATCCATTGAATCCGCCAAAAATGAAATTTATCTCCGACATATTTTATCCAAACAATGAAGAACCTAGATCAATCGATTATTCGAGTGAAGAATCGACCAAACGCTCGAGTCAAATCGATGGGTCAAATGACCCGCTTCTATTCGCCGCGAATTCCGCGAAAAGCGACAATCAGAACAACAATCACCACCAAAACGGATTCTGTCACGCGGGCGGCAAATCGAATGTGACCGGGGCGGACGCGATAATCCACGCGACCGATATCGGTGACCATGGTCACATCAATAATAATTTTAAAAATTTATTAAAAATTAATTTCTGGTGTCGAAATTTCCCGTACTCGTGTCACTGAGCTCTTTGCTTAAACTATTGTTTTATTATTCTTATTCTTATTATTACTTTTAAATTTCAATTTTTTCATTCATTTTATTAGCTTGCTTTCTATATACCTATATATATATATATGATTATTTTATGTTTTAATTTCGGAATGACTTGGGAAAAGAAAGGCAATCTGATAGATTAATCTACAGGTCACACACACACACACACACACACACACATATATATATATATATATATATATATATATATATATATATACTTTTTTTAATAATTATTATTCATTATCTTATTGTATTATCTTATTTAAAGAATAACCCTTATTTTTATTTAAAATAAAATTAAAAAATATTATTTTATTGCTGTGGTACCTTCCAAAAAAGATTAAAAAGACATTAATAATGATTGTAAATAATTCTAACGATTCTTAATTTTTTTGTTTGACATTGGGATATTACCTTTTATTAGACATTAAAAACTAATGATATAAATTCATAAGTATAAAAATTTACCACGTAACTATTGTAAGAAAATTTCAAAATTTATTCAGAATATATTTTTTAATATCAAATATTTAACTTAAGTAAAAATATTTTGAAGAAAATAACACTAATCATATATATTTGGATCATAAACATCTTTTATACATGATAAAAAATCATAGGAATCAAATCCATTCGTAGTAACATATCTTCGCCAGAAAAACATATCCCTAATGTGACTGCAGATTATTACTCATTGGTCTAAAAGCTAAGAAGCGCTTAAACTTACTCCATATACATTCAATGGTCTTTGTATTGGCCGGTTTAACTGTCAATAAACTCCTTTGAATGATTCACTGTGAAATGTTTTTCACCTAAAAGATGCCAATCTTCGATATCCAACTCATAGGTCTAAACATATTATTGTACCCACTTCAATGTGATTTTGAAGTATGGGAAGCAATGTTTCGGCATTCCGTTTGTTGTCTGGCCAAATTTCCAGTCTTAATTCGCCATCTCGTCGTTGTGTATTTCCCGTTTTGATTTGCACTATCCCGCGCACCCATTTACCTTCAACCAATCTTCCTCTATTATATTTTCGCTTCCCAATTTTCGACTCGTCAATCTCAACGACGATTCCCTCGCCGCCAATTTTTCTGCCATTTTGGTAAAACTCCCGCCACTTGGTTGTCTCTTCCCGACAATATGACAACCAATCACTAATTGTTCTTTTGTGTGTTATCTTTTATTGATCTGACGTGTCTTCGATCAGATAATTGTAATTGTTAGTTCCTCTGCTGAAGCGGAAAGTTATTAGCATAACTTTTCATAATAATAATTAGCATTTTTCAAAGCACGAGTTTTGTGTAACTGACACGGTTACTTCTTTAGGTTTACCGCCCATCTTCTTGCAGCAGTACTGAATTGTCTTCTCTTATTCTGAGAGTTATGGCGCTTTAACATTTGCGACACGATGGGATTCTTAGAAGATCATTCTCTATTAAATAATCTATTAACCTCTATTTGTCCGCCATAATCTCACAAAGGTCGGTGATACGCATAATAAAGAATAAAATTAACAAAATGTTTATTACATTGTTACAAAATATAATGACATGTTAATCTTGTATTTTATATGTTAATAATCATAAAAATAATTTTCATCTCCATGATCCACATGTAATTAATTTTCAAATTAATTAAAAATTTTTAAATGTAAAATATAACACACACATATAAAGGCTATTATTTCAAACGAAGAAGAATTCAAAAGTTCAAACACAAAAAGTAAATGTTAATCAAATTTGCTCTCAATTAAATGACAATCAATTCGTTAAATTCGAAAACTAAAATTATATTCAAACAATATCAAAACTTTCTATTTCAAAGGACGACAGTTCAATTCGTTAATTTTAACTCCAAAGTATTTTCAGACGATATAAAAAAATCAGCAATGGAATTGATGAGCGATTTCAACAAAAAAATAAGCAATAAAAATGAAAAGTGATTTCAAAAATCATAATTTCTCTGCCTGCTATTATTAAAATTAAAAAATTTGAATCAATATTTTCTTTTTAATTTTCTTATTTTACTTATTAATTTAATATAAAATTATTTAATTTTAATGATATTTTTATATATCTTATTTATTTACAAGTAGCAAAAAAGATCAATAAATTGTCATTCAATTAAAACGATAGCGATTCATATTTGAATTGTATTTATACAGCAGGATTTGGAAATATAAATAACATTAATAACGAATATACATAATAATTAAAAACGAAAGTAAAAACCAAGAAGCGTTTTATAAAATATTTATTAATTCATTACAATATTTACAGGGGTAATTTTGTAAAAGCGTAACCCTATATTCGAGAATTTACAAGTTGGGTAGGATGGAAAAGTGTAATTCACTTGCTCAAAATTGATTTAAAGTTATAAAAATATAATTAAAAATATATAAATTATATATTCGGCTCGTACTTTTGATTATTCTCAAATGATTGTCAATTCGAAATGATTTTCTGTCGTTTAACTAGATTTTCGATCTGATTTTATATCAAGATATTGTTCACCCGATAAATCAAAGATCGAACGTGATCTTTCCAAAGTTCGATTGTTAAATTTATTTTAGCTAGGTCGATGTCCGAAATTAATTAATATTTCAGTAAAATAATCTTGATATAATCTTTCTGTATTTTTTTTAACAATTTTTCTCTTTCTCTCGAAGAAGCTGAATCAAAACTCGTGTGACTTGATCTTTAAAATCTTCTGTCTTTTATACTCTTTCTGGTCTTTTGATTTGATCATATTTATTACAGTAAAGTTTTATTTTCCTTTTGATGTAATTACTTAAAATCCTTGATTTAATTATTTATATTTTTTTCTAAACTTTATTTATATTATTTATATATAATTTATATTTATTATGGTTAACAGATAAATAATATCTTATTTTATCTATTAATTAAAACAAAAATTATTTTTAATAATTTTATTATTTTATAACCTCAACAATCGTTAGGAGCATAAATAACAAAGTATAGAAAGAATAGACTAAGAATAAAAATAATACTAAATACGCAATAAGGTCAACGATCTTAAGCGATAAAAATTTCCATTATTATTTTTCTTGATACCCATAAGTTCAAAATCTTTCGAAGCTGTGGTGTCGTGGATACCCAACAGAGTATGTGTGGGTATCGCCAAACCTCTGATCTCCATTTGGAGATTATGACCGACGAGAATATTCCAATACAGATTTTTATGCAATTCCGCGATAACCTCATATTTATTTGCGCAACCTATTACGTCTTTATCTTGCAATACGTGGTTCTGCGTACACCATTCTGTTATCATAGTACGCGCTCTTACACGGGTGTTTATCAACACTTTATCGTTGTAATTTAAAAGAGTGATTGCCGCAACAATAAATCTTTTGTCGGTATCCTTGACAAATTCGGCGTCTAAAAACAGTAATCGGGGCCTGATGTCATCCAAGGATAGGTTTTTTCTTAAGAAAGACGTTCTCTGGGCGACCAACCTTTCACTAACTTGAAAATCCGAATTTATCTGAAGGTGTGAAAGCTGGAAAAACGGTTTGGGACGTCTTCCTGCAGCAAAAATTCAATAGCAAAAACAGCAGTTTTGCTGGGAGAAGATAAATAAATATCATTATTTGTTCGGCCGCCTCGTCCTTTAAACTGTCCACGATATCGATTGCTATAGATTGCTTTTTCGGGACATTGATGGATACTTAGTGTCGCTGATAATAAGAGGTACCGATACCGCGTGGATGCACAGCTTTACTATTTTCTAATAGGGACTGTTAAAGGTAGTACGAATGCTATGACGATATAGGCCCATTGCATCCGAAACCTTCCAACAACGAATAACAGTGGTTTTTACCACTACCATTTTCTTATTCAAGTCGTTTTGTGTAAGACGATTTTGATAAAAGTTTGCAGCAGGTTACTCAGCAACAAATAATTCTTCTAAAATTTGGTTCAAACCAGACTGAACGTCACGATAGAATGGTGTTGCCATAATGCATGGGTCGGATAGACAAACCAAACAACTTCGTAGTATGGGCTGAAATAGGCTCATAAGGTGTCTAACTGGACGGGAGGGGAATCTCAATTGGGCAAATGGGCTGTTTTTGGAAAGCACAGAAGGCCTATTCTTACATTCCTCCATTCGTTCAAGCCCTTCCAGATGACGTACTTCTTTATTTATTCGGGTGTCCCTAATAACGGTGGGCAACTCCTCACTCTGACGATCAATGATCCATTTGCGATTTTTAAACTGAGAATATGATAAATTATGATAACCATCAGATGGCTCATTATTATGAAAAGTTTGTTTTAGATTGGCATATTTGTACTGCATTTTTGATAGAAAATCTTGCGCTGATTGGGACACTGGTTGCATCTGTAAAGTAAAAGAAATTAAATTACTGTGCACATCTGCACGAAGAGAAAAAAAAATAAACAAATTTATATTGAAATATAAAATTTGAAGGCTCATACTGCCAAAAATGATTTTTATACCTGTGTCTGTTCTACGTTAACTCCTGGCAGGTATTTCCCCAAGGAGGTACGATATAAGTTTAAGGTCGTCTGTTTCTTTATATTTTTTATATAGGTATCTTATATGACAGCACTAATAAACAAAGTGAGAGGGTCATAGACTGGTTTGTCATCTATCCTCACAACCTTCATCCATTTTAATATTTATTGTATCTTTTTCCGACACCATTTATGTAAATTTGCGCCCTTTAGAATTGAAAATTAAACAAAGATTACAAAAATCAATAAAATAATTATGAATAATTTTCAATCTACTTACAAATTCTAGTACAAAGTATTGGATAATATTTTGTTCCATTCACAATTTCAATCAAATTTTTAGTTTTAATTCAATTGACAGACACTTGATTGTTTTAATTCTGTGTCAGATATATCTGAGTAAAAAGAATATTGTACTGATCTAATCAAAATCCTCGATCACTAATCTCGGTTGCTAAAAAAGGAGAATCGCAGTTGAATACTGTAATTAACCATGTTTCTCTGATGAATGCCACCTATTTTGATTTTGTTATATATTGGTATGTCATATTTTATCTTTATTTATTTTTGATTGTAATGCATTATTTATACTATTTATATTTATTTATTATTTACATATATTTATTTTATCCGTCCCATCCGTCTACCATGTTTTTAACAGTTTCATGCGGATGGGTGATTATTTACATTAACATCTTGACTTTTTAAGGTAGCAGAAGTAAATCTTTCTGAAAAAACTGTTTTTATTTCGATTACCAAATGCAATGAATACATGAAAAACAGGACTTTTGTGGCACACCAAAATCATAGACATAACCTTGTACAAAAATATACGAGAAAACGCCAAAGGGTTAATTATTATTTATAAGACATATTTATATTTATTATTATTTGAATTTGAGTAGCATAGTAATAATAAATTACTATGAAAATCTAAAATTAAAATTAAAAAAATGATTAAAAATATTAATAAAAATTACAGTTTAAAAATCAACTTACTAACTGAAATTTTTAGTTTAAATTACTGACGAAAAATAATTTGTACAATGTGTTGAATTAACTGACAAGAAATAAATTAGGATTCTAATTGTAGGAGACATATCAATTATACATACCACTGCTCAATTTTATCAATTCAAAAATTATATTTCTTAGTTATCAATTCTGCAGTTTAATCCTAATATACTTAAGATCTCTTAGTCTAATATTCAAATATTCAACTTAGTTAAACCGGATTTAACAATATTTTATTATCAGTACTTTTGATAATTTTACTGTAAAGATTAATTATCCAATAACATTCAGTAACATATTTATTTCTAGTTGATTTTCTCCAACTAAATTTTCTTGTTTTGTGATAATTGTACCTTCTTTTTTTCTTTCCGTTTTTGTGCTAGAGCTATCCAGACTTTACCATACGAATGTTATTCCAATGGGAAACGTCCCATAGAATGGGATGAAATGGGACATCACATATTTTTATTTCTCATGGGACAGTAACTACACTGGGTGGACAAAAGTGTTGCACCGATGTGAATTTTAAGACTACGTAGATTGTAATCGATCCAGTTATGGTACAGGGTAAACATCATGATAAATTGCCTCATGATCAATAATCAATAATAAATCAGTAAATCAGTAAATCAATAACACTGGGTAACAAATTTTTATAAAAGTTATGTTTCTTGACACTTTTTAGTGTTTCTTAATGTAATTTTGCTCACTGATTCAGAAAATAACATCAGTTTCTCCCCACCTTCAACTGTTCAAAAGATAAACTAAATTTTATATAATTAACATATACGAGAAATCAGCTTTAACTATCTTACACAAAATTAGCAAAATATCAACATAATTGAGAATTACAATTTCTCCTTTGTGTATACAATAAATCAAATAATTTAAGTAATCCTAAATTCTTCAAAAATGCACAGTAGATCGTTTTTGTCTCTTATGAGTTGTGTCATCTGTGTGCACCAAACTCCATATATAGTCACCCATCATGGCTTCGTTTCAACGTCCTTGATATCACCGTAATGTCCTGATGCAACCTCTCACCGTGCTATTCGCTAACATCTCCGAGATTTGGTCTAAAGAATTCCAGGTGAGAGTGCAGATAATGCAGCTTTGTTGACATTCTACAACCCAAATCTTGGTAGCTGTTGAGTAATTATTCAATCAGTTCCTTATAATTATCCGCTCTGTTGTTGCCAAGAAAATTAGAAACTACAGGCTTGAAAGCAGTCCTGGCTCTCTTTTTCTTTCATTTTACTCTCTAGACTTTCTGATTCGAACATCTGTCTCACTTGTGGTCTAGCAAACAAACCTGCTGAAACTTTAGCTTCTGATAGCTTGGGAAACAATGACTTGATCTCATTAAGGGTTACACCACTAAGATCTATGGTTGTTACAAATTGTTTAATCATTCCCGGTTTTATATGTAGAGGTAAAAGAATTTTGTCAGCAGAAACAAGAGCAACATTTTTCACGCTTATGCACCTGGTTGCAAGTCACTTCATTCAGGCCATTTTCTTCAGACATAATGATTTGCTCTGTCTCTGCTATCCCATAAACAAAGAAAATAAGGGAACTTTGTGAATTCACCTTGCAATCCATGAAGAAAACCAATCACCTTAAAATCTCCACAAACATCCAATCTGTAGCTATCGTAGTTGACCTTCTGCAGCAAAGTTCTAACTTCACTATAGTCCTCCTTCAAGTGGACACTGTGACCGATTGGTAGCGAAGGATTCTGATTGCCATTGTGGAGTAATACTGCTTTTAAACTCCTAGTAGAGCTGTCAATAAATAGTCGCCATTGATCTGGTTGATGTGTGACACCTATTGCTTCAAACAGTCCCATCACGTCTGAACAAAAGCAAAGTGTTTCCCCAACTCTAAAGTACTTAGCAAATTTAGTGTGTCTATTTCGATACGTAGAAATTCTCACACTTGGATATAATAAATTCCATTCCTTTAGTCTAGATGAAAGCAGTTCAGCACCTGCTTTAGGAAGGTTTAAATCTTTGACAAGATTATCAAGTTCTTGTTGATTTGGAAAGTGAGGCTCTTTGGTTTACCAAACTCTTTGTTCTTCTTTATACTCATCGTCCTTATCCGATAGTTCCTTGTAGGTCTCATTTTGTTTTGGTGATTCTGGAACAGGTAAATGTTCATCATGTGGCACTGGCGCAATAGAAGAAGGTATATCAGGATAGACTAGTTTCTTCTTATCCTGTGGTTTATTATAAGTAGCGATATCCACTACAGAAGTAGCAGTCGTCGATGTGATTTTTCTGCTCCCTCCAGATTCTAGGGACTGCAAACGGCGTTCATTTTCTGCTGCCTCTTAGCTACCCTTCAAATGTTGATTTGCAGCATCCGCATTTAACATGATGAGCCCAGGATTTATCTTGATCTCCTATGGGCATTCCAAAATATTTCTCATATGCTTCGCAGCACTTCGTGTCTCTAGATATCTTATTTGATTTGAGAGGGGCCAAAATAATATCCATAAACAGCAAAAACAGTCAGATGATAATTTACAGTGTCTAGATGACATTTTTATCAACAAACAAATAATAAAATCAATATTAATATGAAAATCATTAAAGATATAACAAAATAATGGTTAACAGAGCCATAAAAACGAATTTTTCAAAAAATGGCTTTTTCATCGTTAACACTAGAATCAGTACGCCGAAGTTGTATAAAAAACACTGAAAAATGATATGAAACATTTTTTTGTTGCCCTGTGTAATCAAAATGATAACTCCTATTAGCAATACTATTAGTCATGCAACCATGGAGACTGTCATACAAATATGAACAAGAAGATATTGGGACAGCAGACCGAAATGTGTTCAAATGTTGTACAATAGCTAAAAACTTGAGGGGCGTGGTGAAAGTTTAAGCGTACGTTTTTTAGAAAGACCTCAAATGTTTTCTATGGGGTTGATGTCGGGACTGTAAGTGTCAAGAAATGCAGGTTATTCCATGATTTTCTTTTCAGTCATTCACACCAAACGCTCGTTGTATTGGAGCATTACATCCATTAGGTACAGGTTGAAGGTTGGAATGGTAGAAATGCAATATAATGCTGTGAATTCATTCGCTGTGAGCAACGTTGAAGTGGTAATGAGCCGGTTGAAGTAATTCCACTCCAAAATATGATAGACCGGCGGTTGATTCCCCTGGTTTTTATGCAGTCTGGTGGCCAAACACTGACATAAACATGACTTCGAAACCCCACACGACATTCATCAGTGAAGAAAACTCTCCGTCATTGATTTGTTGTCCACTTCAGATGTTCCTTACACCTTATGCTGCACTCAATTCTAGTTTTCGTGCCGTTATTATCCCCTGGAATCACATTCTAGAAGGAAAATAAAATATGAAAGAAATGTAACAAGTCCCTAACATTATTACTCTATGAAAGTTTACCTGTGCAAAGAACGACAAATACTTTACGTACACACTTAAGCATTTTCTGGTAGTCCTTGGTTGTATTGCTCGGTGATCTATGTAGCAGAAAATTTAGGATCTTTCATCACGATTCTTGAGACACGTCTATCTACGGCTTCAGTCATATTCTTCGGAGGCCCAAGTACGGCTTTGTCTTGGACAGATCCGCGTTATTTTATGCCATATAAAGATTAAATTTTGGTGGAATAAAAGCTTTAATTGAATTACTGAAGAAAACAAGAGGTTTTTCTATAAATACAGATTAATTAGTGGAAACTGTAAATATTCCTTTCTTTTCCAATATTCATATTGAATATTCATCAAAATATTACTCAAATAGAACTTTATAATGTATCGAAATCATATGACATATTTGTTTAATATTTTTACAATAATAATTTTTAATTCGAAAAAAATAAATAAAAAAATATTAAAAAAATAGCAATGTTGTCAAAATAACAAAAAATAAAATAAAATAAATACAACATCCTAGTGGTTTCTTTTTGATAAATGTATTTCGTGTTCATTTCTGATTGGCCGAATTTTTGTATAGCAAAATTTTGGAAATGAATGTTAAAAAACATTGAGCGAATTTGTTTATTCGAATTGAATGAAATAATTAATGTGTAAAATTGTTTAAAAAATATAGTGTTGGTTTTTTCTGTCTTATTGTCTTATTAAATTGAATATCGGTAATAATTATTCAGTAATAAATATGGACATAATTGATAAAACAAGTCGTAAAATTGAAAGACGATTCACTGAATTTTGTACATATCAAATTGAACTAACCACCGAGTTTTTCGAAAATTTACCAAATCGTCAAAACATCGAATAGATCACGCTCGATGTTAGAGAAAATTCCAGTAGTTTTACTGTTCTTTCGGTCAAAAATAAAGTTTCTTGATTTAATCAGCTCTTTACCGAGAAAAGATAAAGAAAGATCGTTTCCAGTTTTTCTGAATATACAAGCGACATCCTGCCAGGTATGATCGACGAAAAATATTGCGTTTAATTGCTCTGAACGCATTTCATCTCGCTCCATTTTCAAATGATATGACAAAAAGAAAAGATCGGAAGTTGACAAATGCTTATCCTAGATTGTACCAAGTTAAAAAGACAGCAGTGATAAGCGAGAAATTTGGGGATCACACCTTAGTAAAATAATATTCTATTTTTTCACCCTTCGGTCCCGAACCGCAACTGCTGCTCAACCCGCTCTGTAATCACATATAAACAAAATTTTATATTTTTAATGGAACTGACTATGCATGATATTTTGTATAATCAAATGTTGTATAAGCGTCACGCTTTATCGTGTACTTACGATTGTAAGTATATACTAGATAATTAAATAAAAAATAAATAAAACATCTATATTTCACACAAACAAATGTAGTATTAAAATTATTAAAAGAAAAATGCGTTACCGATTCTTATCAAAGATTAAAAATAATTTGATTGATAACAACGAAAAAAATAAGAATTTAAATTTGAACCTTCAAAATTCTTTACTGGCCCAAGCATCTTTGCCTTCAAATTATATGGCATTCCAAAATTCACAAAGTTGATACCCTAATGAGACCAGTTTTGTCGATAATTGGAGAACCAAATTAAAAGTTGCTAAGACACTTGTTGAATTATTAAATAATCCTTTAGAATGTATAGACAGTTTTGAATTTGTAGAAAAAAATAGGATTGAAATCTAATTCCAATAGTAAAGTTATGAAATAATTTGACTTTGTGTAAATATTTAGGATGATTATATAATTCAAAGTCAATGAGCACTGAAGCATTAAAATCCTTACATGAATTTAACACAAAATGTGTTCCTTCTTCATAAATCATGCTTGGTATATTTAAATTGATGAAGAAGCTATGAGTTCAGCCCTGTAACCGATAATGGCTTCAATTTTTTTTACAAAATTTGGATAAAAATTTAGTCATTATTCTTGCGAATGACCAATTTTCTTTATCCTATATATATATTAATATGGAAAGTTTTTTCCGTTACTCCTGCAGGGGAAAATGATATCCACGTTTCATCAAGTATTCTTTCCCATATTGTTGCACAAGTTGCAAAAAATTTCTTGAGGATTCAAATATGTTGTCGTTTGTGATCATCAGTCAGTTGATAAGGCACCCAGATGCTCAAAATCTTTTTCCTGTTCAAATTTTCATGGAGGATTGTCCTTATTGATTCTTTGTTGACATCAAGCATTTCACTTATGTGTCATCCTGCTCAATATGACATTCTTTCATCCTGCTCAATTATGTTCCTAACTTTTTCAATCAAATCATCAGTTGTTGTTGCTGAAGGACGTCCACTTCGTGGGTTATCGTCCAACAATAGCCGCTTGCCTGAGGTAAAATCAGAGAACCAGTCTCTTATTGTGCGTTCCTTTGGGCAATCATCAGGGAAGGCATTGAACAACTTTCTATAGGTTTCAGTTGCAGTCGTTCCATTTTTCTACTCAACGTATGCATAGAATCGACTGTTAGATTTAGAAAATTCCATTTTTACCGACAACATTTTAAATCCAATATGAAAAGTGATCATATGACACAAATATATATATATATGTATATATATGTATATATATCGATTGATTTTTTTGCCAAAAAATATTTATAAACATGAATTAACAAAAAATAGCATTAGATTGGTAATTTTCTTTCTTATTTAGAAGTGGAGAGTAACGGAAAAAACTTTCTTGCCATGTTAATAGATGAAACTTTTGTTATTTAAAAATAAAGATGGTACTTTCTCAATTTCTTAAATAATTTACATCCAAATATTAATTTTCAGTTTGAAAATGAAAATAAAATTCATAGATTCTTGATCATGAAGCATTACAATTCTTACATGAATTTAACACAAAACGTGTTGGACGTTTAAATTGCTGAAAATATTCAATTAAGTAGAAATAGCTCAATTATTTGATCATATGTCATGAAAGTCGTAGGGAAATGACAGAACAGTGATTTTCGGGTTTTAATTAGTAGCTTATTATCATTATGAACGTATAATCACTGAAGCACTGTTAATTAAGTTTCTTAAACCCAGTTTAAACATGCGAAGTGATTCATCCAATCATATTAAAGTATTTTAACGTAAGACAAAGCTGAAACATGTTTTCAATAAATAAAAATTTTAAATGGCGTTATTAACTTATTTAAATAAAAAATAAAATAATTTACATTAAAAAATATATTCCAGTAGGCCAATGTTGATTGTGCGTCACTCTCAATCATCATTTACTTACAATAATAGTCAGTATGTAATATAAAAATAAATTAAAAATTTGGTAATGTAAAAATTTTAAAATATGAAAAAAGAAAAAAAAAGAAAATAAATATAAAAATAAAAATAATTCAATAATTAAAACTATTTCTAGTAAAAAAAACTCCACTTTTTAATTAAATATGGGGAAGTACATGATTGTTCTTGGTTCTTGAGGCTACTGGTTTGGTTAATTCGATAGCGAATGGGACTCTGGTTACTAAATAGTGTACTTGTGTCTAATCGTAAGAACATAACTTCTTAGCGGAATTAGTAGCGTATATAAATATTTGCAATATTTTCTAATAACAATTTCATTATTTAGAAAATATTTTTTTATTTGCATAATTAAGCACAGATATAAATATAAATTAATTTAATTGAACCAGAAGTATTAGTTTGAATTAAGGCATAAAAGCTTGGGCTAGAATCTTCCATACTTTTCTATTATTAGGGAATCTGTAAAGACTTGTTTGCATTTATAAACAGTAGACTTTATGTTCAATTTACATAGGGGCCCATATCTAAGTAACCCCCCCAAAAAAAATAAAAATTCGAAAAATTCGTTAAACCTATTAAATGCGGAGTATGTTCTAATTACTGCTATAAATGGTTACCCAACTTCGCATGATGGGTATGGTCAAGATATAGAAAATCTGAAGAATGTAATTGAGAGCTGTGAAAGAATTCTACAGTAAAATTCCTCTGTAAAATACAATATAGTTAAATCACATATTTCGGAATTGAAGAGATTGATCGACTCCGTCTTAAATCGATCCAACAATAATAATGCGTTAATTATGAACAATTTTTGATTGTTTACTCTTGAAATTGATATTTTAATTATCTCTCAATGAGACAGATATAACTATTAATTTGCGAGTTTATTTGTGACTTTATCTTCTATTATATATTAATAGACATTTTCATTTGAATAAGTTGTATTGTTAATTGTCTGATATACTTTAATTTTCATTTATTGCCGAAAAAAATGTAAAGTTTTTTTTATATATAATAAATGTAGGATAATTAAATAAAAAAAGGAAAAGAAAATAATTAAATATAATTCAAAAGATGCTAAAATACACAAAAAAAATTTAAAATAAAAAAAAATGAAATTATGAAAAATTTCGCCAAACCTTTTTGTGCCATTTAATTTGATTAAACAAGTTAAATAAATAATTATTTTTTTACAATTTTTAAACCCTTTTTTTACTTTTGCTTTTTAAAAAGTAGAAAGAACGTACGTGATTGTCTCGATTGACTCGATTAGAATTTTTGAAGTTATATTTGAACTCATCCATGAAAAACATCAAATTCAAATTGCCTCAAAAATTTTATTTTCTTTATACAATTTTTCCCAATTTAACTCAATAAAACAAAATACTCAGTTTATCAAATAAGCGTTTGAAAGCGAAATCGATTGAATTATTAAATTTATTTTACACTGAAAATGAATAAAAATATGTATTCGAACCGGAAGTGTTGAGTGATTTGATAGCTTTCGTTTTCATCGAAAAGTTGCAGATTTCGAAAGAGTCATGAAATATAGAAGAGGTGAATTCGTGAAAAATGGAAATAATTCGAAACCCATAGATTGTAATACGGTTAAGTCAGAGATTTCCAAACAAAGATCGAATTTTAGTGATTCGAGGATGAATTTGTCCAAGCTGTGGCTTTCCAAGTCTTATTAATACTGAAATAAATAACGAGAGTTCCGATCCGTTGTTTGATAAATTTGATAGTGATAATGAGGACAATTTGTTCATAAATGATATTTCATATGATTTCAGTGATCCTTGTTCTTCATCGGTGTAACAACGAATAACAAATCTATAAAATTTATTTTTCAATAACAAATACTTTTAAATAGATATTATTTAAAGAAATAATTATCTATATTTTTTCATGTTAAATATTTAATAAATAAATTTCACAAGAGTTGCTTGAAATGTGCCACAGATTTCTTCGATGCTCGAATGAGTTGCAGTGCTCATCTTGTGATGAGACGATGTGCCAGTCGAAACTCGTTATTAATCGCAATGAATTTGATCGATGGGATACACTGCTGTTGGATTAATGCTTGAAGCAGGTCAGTGGAATTAGGGAGTTTCCACAGTGCGTGAGGTGTTATCGATCAAAGAACCAGTCAGAATTGAGTATCAGTGAGATTAATTTGTGTTTCTCGCCCCCCTGTCCCGGAAACAATGATTTCCCAACCCCGGGACCCCGCAGCTGCGCTGCACCCGCTATAACACCAACACTATATTAAGTACACGCGGTATAAGGTACATGTACTCTTGAACTATAAAACACAGTTTGTGGTGAACATTTACAATTGTTTTTGCATGCAGGCACAATAAAATTAATTCTTTATAAAATGCATATACTTTTAACAATTGATGAATATTCTAATTATATAAGTATTAAAATTTATATTCTTCATATTTATTTAATATATAATCGGTATTGGTATGCTATTATTCCTCATCGACAACAACTGAAATTTATCCTGTCTCCCAATTTCCATCATTTTTCTTCGTCGGTCCTCTTTATTTAAGATAACTGGATGAGATCTCAGACAACACCATTACACCTATGGGTGATGTTTCAGAAATGCGAATATTCGTTCATTCCTGGACGCCGTCGAACGAAGCAGCTGAAAATTGACTATGAATTGACCATCATTCTCGAGATCCATCTGGTTGTTGTTCCTTGCAATATTACTCTATGTTGGTGCTAGATTTGCTGGTCCACCGAGAATTTGTCTATTCCGGAATGATTAATATTAGGTTGTTCGATATGAAACGGGTCAAACTTCACACCTTACATTTCAATCGCGTATAACTTAACTTTGAACTATCGTATGAAAATAAATAAGGTATTTCTTGACAGATATATTATTCCTCTTTAAAAATCAATTATGTAATTTCAAATATATTGAATAGTTTCTTGTCAACAAACAATCAAACAGCGCAATGGAAAT
>MQRK01244380.1:28036-39779 GCA_001938485.1 Girardia tigrina
TATATATATATATATATATATATATATATATATATATATATATCACAGTTATTATTGTTGGTCACTACATCTATGATAAATAATTTATTACTTATAAAAAGTTTGTTAATTTAGTTATGATAAAAATGTCATTAATTAAATATTCTTCACAGAATGGTCTACTTTTATTAAGAATTTCATTAAGTAAAATTTAAATTTCTATAAGAAATATTTCAATCTTTAAAATTATTAAAATGTTTGGAAAATTCTTATATAATTTTATGGAACATGGGATGGAGAAAGGATCTATACATTTTAATATACTTTTGGAAATGGAATGTCTGATTGTGAGGAATATTTCAAATGTGTATGTATGTGTTATTTTGATTTTAGAATGGTGATTCTCCCGCCAAGTTGGAAACTGGTCTGTCATAATATTTACGATGACTGATTTCACAGGTCGATTGTCAAAAATCATTGTCAAAATTGTGGTGACTCGTTTAAATTTTTGAATTAAATAATTAAAGTTTCAAAATATTTAAAAATAAATATTGAAAATTGTAGGACTTTAATATTAGGTTTAAATAATTTAAAATGAAATAACAAATCTCAACATTAAATAAAATGTTTTACAAATAAAATGAAAACGTTAAAATAATTTTAAAGTAATATAAATCTTTTGTTAATTTAATTAAAAATATTTTTACAATGAAATAAAATAAGTAAAGTTTAAATAATTTTAAATAAACATAAATGTACCTTTTTAAAATTTTGTTTAAATAACTTTAAAAGGGAATAATAAATATTAAGAATTAAATAGATATTTAAATTTTGAACCGAAAGACTTTTAATACAATGATATTTTAAAATGTGAATTAATTTTAGATGTTGCGTATTATAAATTTTTGTAGTAAAATAATATAAATATAAATATTTTAAAGTAATTATTTATAGTTAAATTATATGTGTAATTTAATGGATTAATTCTAATTTGTTTGAATTGTATAGTTTTTGAAAAATCATGTTTCTCGATTTAATTCTCGTGTTTCGATTTGATTTCCATTTTAGATTCTTTTTTACAAGCTATCACGGCTATGAAAGCCATCAGTAATTTGAACAAATTTGATGGGGGGAAGATCATCGAACTTTGAATTGAAAGATTCGAGTTTGCCATCGAGGTAGACGGGATAATGGAGAAAGAAGTCTCATGCTTGGTCTTGCTGTTGGACGGGCTGGCATACGACACGTGGAAGGTCTTATCGCCGGATCAACAGAGAAATACCACGCGGTAATTCAACAGGAAACACGCGGAAAACGTGTAGAGTTAAATGCTTTAAATGCGGTGAAGTCGACCATATACAAGAAAACTGTAACATGTCGGGACACGACAGAGTGGAGGAGATCCCGGGTCCAATCTCTCACCAGTGAATGGTGTAGGACCAAATTTCACAGTAAGAGGGGACGGTGGTGTAACTACCGGCAATAGTTACACCTATAAAAAGCCACAACGCCCAAAGGATAGCTGTGTCAGAAGGCGGCGTGAATCGCCTCAAAAATTTGCAATCGCCATTAATTTATTCATGTTCAGCTGTTAGTCCGAATTTATTGATTCGTCAAGCGCTAATCGACGGGAAATGATGAAGATGATGATCGACACGGGGAGTAGTGCCACTCTTATTAGAAGAAGTTGCACAAAGTCAAGAATCCAAGGAGTCAGAAACATGAACCTGGTAGCGGTCGACGGTAGTCAGGTAAATATCAGGTAAATAAAAGTGCAACTACATGAGATGCTATTTGACGGTATGAACCTGTGACCTGTTAGAGCAATTGTGGTTGAAAGGCTGCCTCCAGGTGTCGACATCATAGTGGTAAACGATCATATTCTCAAACGTGGACTGAAAATACGGGTAGACGGTGATGTTTGTATCAAATTTGGTAGTAATTGAGCGAAATTGGAAGCTACAACTGCAGCAACTGGAGTGAAAAGTGGAAGGCACTTGCAGATAAAAGAGGATGATTTTGAATGTTTTGTTCTGATTTTAAAGAAAAATTTTAATCAACAGACAACAATTTATCAATATGCACGATTCTGGAATGTATTTGAAATGTTTTTTTTATTGAGAAATTCATTACTTATGGATGCAGTGTTCCCTTCCGATGAAAATATTTGGGGGTTTCTCGATATTTCATTCCGTTGCTGAACTATATGGACTTCGAATTGACCTTCATATTTTCCCGAGAATATACTTTTCAGCTTTACTGGTTCCTTGTAAGGGACCATTCTCATATAAACTTCCATTTCCCAATCTGTTGTTCTTATACGGTTGGGGAAACTTAAATTATACTCCAGTATTCTTGTTTTTCCCATTGCCTGACTCCATAACATACTCGGAAAATCGTCATAAACTGTCCTATCTCTATCAAACCCCCTTTTAAAGGTTACTTCATGTTTTGCCGGATCTTGAACTTGATTTTCTAAACAAAAGAAAATAATTTATTTTGTTTCCATATTCACCTATATAGATTACTATGCGAAAGAAAATACAAAAAGTGAAACCGAAAGCTTACTATTAAAATTTCTTAAATACTTCATTCTTTCTGCAATAATTTAAAATGATTATTTTTTATTTATCCGTTTATATATTTATTTAGCCAATAAAAAATCAATCCTGGTAGAAAACAATTATCGTTCATTCAGATTTTTTTACAAACTCGCATACACACAAATACATATTGAAAAGTTTTCAAAATCATATTATAACAATCTTATGTAAAATGATAAATATAAATACAAATTACCATAAAATCATAATTTCATAATGTTATGAAAGATGATAAAAGTAATTAAATAAATGTAAATATGTACAAAACATTCATTACTATATTACACCACCGTCATCAAGTTCATTCGGATTCCTTGAGGTTGGAACTGGTACAATCGACGCAAGTAATCCGACTGGCTTTTGATCCAATGTAAGGTAATGACAAAAAAATCGTCATTGATAATATAATCAATGATTATTAATCATGCCAAAAACAAAATAAGCAATCGATACTGAATCCCGATAACAGGTTTTGAATCGAACAATGGTTTGAACCTGATTCGTTTTATTATCGATATCTAAATTAGTAAATGAATGATTAAATAAAGAACAATTATGATAAACATCTTTTATTATTTCATTAATATTTTCGATCTTGATCTCTTGTTCTACTAAAATAATTTTCCATTCTGAGTTAGTTTTATCAAACATATAGTAATTGATTTTTATATAGTATTCCTCATCTTTTTCTAGGTTAGAAATAATAATCTTTTCAGTATAATAATTGAGTTCAACCGTTCTTGTTATTCCCATGAAAATACAATAGATTTCTCTTTTTCTTTTGAATTTCTTGAAAAATGTATATTATTGCCATTTAATTTAATATTTACTTTATTTGTTTCGTTTATTATAGGGATTTCATATGTCTTCTCATGTATCGGAATCCAAATATTTCGAGAATAAGTTAAATTATTATATAGATAGGCTTCTAGATAGGTTATTGATATTGTATGTGTTACCAATTAATAAATCATCAATAATAATGAAGGGTTTTTGAGTGGAAAAGGTGACCATAGAATTTCTTGAATTTAAAAAATATTTCACTAATAATCTGGTATTTTCAATAGGTTTCCATCTGACTACAATACTTCTCCACGTGTGTTCTAAAATAACATTTTCTTTTATATTTGATAAATGATATTTGGTTTATTCTTATTTTCTAAATAATCATTCCAATATTGGATTTGGAACTCATAAAATTGATTGCTTTTAAGATTTCTTATTATTGCTGTTTTTACTTCTGAGTTCACCGTTGTAGTCTGAATTTCACCTTTACAGAAAAAAGGTAGTTCATATTTTTATGTTTTAGTACACAAACATTCGAAAGTTATTAAGTTCGAAGAAGATTGAATTTTTAATTGATTCAGAGTTTTCATCTCTGTTTTTGTTGGTTGTAGGTTGATATAGAAGGCATTAGACAATGGTAAAGAGGTCCACAAGATCCAGGTAATGATTGATAAAGCCTTAAACCGACCAATTTTATTCACTACTTTTACTTTTGACTCGTTACTGTTTTTCTTTTTATTTGACCTTAAGTTATATCTAGGTTCTTCATCTTTCTGAAATTTTTTACAACTATTAACGGATAACATGAAATAGTAGGACACCTACTATTTTAATAGTAGGTGGAAAAAAAATTGAAAAGGCGCCCAATATTGGTTTACACCTACTATTTGGTGCTTTTGTTTTGAACTTGTCTTAAACTTGAAAAATAAATAAGAATTAAATTATTTCTGCTCATAAATCCATCCAACCAAGGGCCAGTTGCTTTTAATTCAATATTATTTTCTTGTGCGAGTTGAATAGCTCTTTCCGATATGAATGTTCTTGTTACTTTAATTTTCATAATTCTAAGTTCGATTACACCTACTATTTTAATAGTAGGTGGAAAATTTTTTGAAAACTTCATTACACCTACTATTTCATGTCCACCTACTATTTGATGTTATCCGTTAATATGAACGATATTAGTTTCAGCTTTTTTTATTATGTACCGATTGTAGCTTCACGTTAGTGCCTGTTGTGTCACAAACTCTAAACGGTCCTTTATAAGGTCTTTGTAATTTTGGTGATAAACCTTTCTTTGGTTCTGGTTTGTGCAAATAAACTAAATCACCAATCTTTAAATCATGTTCTTTTGTTTTCTTATCGTATGCTTCTTTATATGATTCTTGTCCATATTTAATATTTAAACCGGCTCTTTTCCAGGTTTCCTGCATTTGCTCGTACATGATTATTTTATAATCAGGAGTGTCAATATATTGCGATATAGGGAGTTCGTAATTTAAATCAATAGGCATATTATTCTCTTTTAAGTACATTATATAGAAAGGTATCTCGGCAGTGATTTCATATACTGCATTATTATAAGCAAAACAACAAGATTTTAAATGTTCATCCCAATCATCTTGTTTGCTATTGGTATAAGAAGCCAATAGATTCAAAACTGTACCATTAAATCGTTCAACCAAGCCATTTGTTTGTGGATGATAAGTTGTGGTGTTCAACTTTTCAAATCCAAAAATATCTGCAGTTTCTTTCATCATTTTGGCTCATAAAATTTGTTCCTTGATCTGTTAATAGTTTTCTTGGAGCTCTATATTTAAAATTAATATTTTTACTATCGTATTAGTGTTCTGATCAGGTATAGGAAATGCTACTGATCACTTTGATAGATAATCACAAAAAGCTAAAATGTATTTATTTCCTTTTTTGGTTTTTGGTAGAAGTTCTACTACATCCATCGATACAAATTCCATTGGTGCTGACGGCACTGGCGTCGACCTTAATTGTACTTTAAATTTATTGCAGTATTTTTTCTTGTTGACAACTTTGACACCATTGTTTGACATCTTCAATTATTGTCCAATAATCTTTTTGTTTTAATCTTGAAAGAGTTTTTCTGGCAGATAAATGACCTCTTAATGTACCATCATGATAGTGTAATAGTAATGTTTGTCGATGATTCTTTGGTATTACTAATAATTTATTTTACCATCATAATATTTGAGTACATCTTGATATACAAAATACTTTTTTCCTTGTTCGATAAGATATCTTAAATGTTTCATTTTCGATATAGGCGTTGCACGATTCTTAATTTCTTGAATACTTTCGTCCAAATCTTGATCTGTTTTAAATTTTTCAAAATCTGTTAATTCTCGAACTGCACTAATTACATTGTTTTTTATTGGTATACTGGTTTCAATACTATTGTTTGGTTCATTCAACCTTGATAGTGCATCTGCATTGGCATTGGGTTTACCGGTACAATAACGAATTTGAATATTGTATTCTTGAAGTTTTAATGCCCATCGAATTAATTTGCTGGCAGAATCTCTGTGACTCATTAACCAGTAAAGAGGGCTATCATCTATGTAAAGAATAATCTCCTTTCCATAGATATACTGTCGAAACTCAGTGACTGCGAATGTAATTGTTAAAGCTTCTTTTTCAATTGTGGCATACCTTTTCTCATGAGGTTTTAATGTTCGACTTGCATATGCAAATACATGACCTTTTTCTCCATCTTTTTGTTGACCTAAGACTGTGCCAAGTGCATAACAGGTTTAGATATATCAGGAAAACGTAAAATTGGTTCATTAATTAACTTTTGTTTTAACGCTTTCAAAAGCAACTTTGATCATTATTCCAAAATAATTTAATATTTTTTCTTAATAACATATTAAGAGGATTTGCAATATGAGCAAAAATTTTTATAAACCGTCTGTAATATCCAGCAATTCCCAAAAATTGTTGAAGTTCTTTAATATTTTTTGGTGGTGGAAAATCTTTAACTTTTTTGATATTATCAAAACTGGGTTTTAACTGCTTTTTTGATATACGATGACCTACATATACGACTTGTATTTTTCCAAAACTACATTTTGTTGGTTTAATTTTTTATCCAGCCAATGCTAATCTTTCCAATACAATTTCGACATCTTTCATATGTTCTTCAAAATTTGCTGAGAAAATAATAATATTGTCAATATAGACTATAGTATGATTAATATCCATTAAAATATAATCTAACGCTCTTTGAAATAATGAAGGTGCTCCAGTTAGACCGAAAGGTAGAACATTAAACTCATATAATCCTTTGCTATCCGTAAAGGCAGTTTCATTTTATCTTCTTTTATTCCAAATCGCCAATATCCACAATATAAGTCAATTGTTGTAAAAATTTCAGAATTTTCCATTTTATCATACATTGTATTAATTAATGGTAAAGGATAAGTGTCTTTTATCGTCACTGTATTTAATTTTCTATAATCTATACAAGATCTTTGTTGACGCCAATGGTGAGAAAGTGGGTCGAATAAGATCAAATTTTAACATTTCTTTAATTTGTTTTTGAGTTTCTTCTTGTAACGCATATGGAATTTTGTAAGGTCTTTGCTTGATCGGAGTTTCATTCAATAATTGTATTTTATTTTCAATAATATGCGTTCTTCCCAAATCTTATTCATGTTTTGCGAATACTTTATCATATTTTCTAAGTAACAAAGTGAACTTTGTTTTCTGACTGTTAAATTTGGACTTTTTACAATAGGTGGATCATATCCTTTTACTCCTGGTGGAATACTTTTTTGAATTTTTATTTCTTGTACTAATGATACGGTTCCAATTCTCGTTTGTGGTTGAATGGTTTTCCGTTTTACATCAAAATTAGCTAACCGGGTATCGATTTTTGTGAAACTGATACTATTTCGTTACACATTTGTACATCATATTTCTTCATAAACTCCTCATTTGGTTGAAAAAGTACATCTCTGTTAATGTGACTGATTACATCTGCATGATATAATAATTTTGCTTGATGAGGAATTTCTAAATTTTCACTGATAAATACATCGGTTACCTTATGTAAGATTTTTCCATCAGGTATAGATACCAAGTATCCACTTTTTAGATCTAATGATTACTTTAATCACTCATTAGACGAAGATCATTTGGATAATAATGTCGCAGATTACAATTGCCGCAGAGATTTAGTGAGATTATAACAAAGTAAAGTTTTGTTTTTTAGTAATTTGATTTCCAACAACTACAAAACCAAGAATCAAAAATTGTACATTTTACAATAGAACAAATCCGTTCCTTAATTGACAAAAAGCGAAATATTCGCCACATTAGTGTAAATAACCACGTCGATCACAGAAAATTTAGCCTCACCCATTTTCTCGTCAATAAAACTGGTGTCATCGCCATCAATTCAATAGCAATATCGATGCACAATGAAAAGAGTGAAGAGGAAAAGATAACGATGATGATGAGCACAAGCGAAGTGAAAAGAGAATGTGAAATGGTCCTCTTTAGAGTCATAGATTTTGATTGGTGGCCAGAATTGAGATCTACGAATCGCGGTTGACATCGGTGATCTAGTCTCTTACAGGATGGTGGTGAAGATGGTACTCAAACTGGCCGTAGAGAGCCGTTTTAGCGAGAGAACGTCGAAGAACGACTTTTGCAGTGAATAAAATGAACATGAATTATAATCTAAATTTTTAAAAAAAATATTGGAAAATAAAATTAAAATGGAAAAATAAAAAAATGAAAATTTTTTTTATTAGAAAATTTAACCTTTTGTAGTTTTAATAAATTGTTGGCGTATCAAGGTGATTTAGGTTTATAAACTAAAAACGAAGATAAAACAATTTATGATAAAAATATTTATTTAATATGTACACTCTGTTTTACAAGCGAGTTTGCTAAAATCAACCTTAACCTCGTTTATAAAGTTTGAATAGTTAGGTAAGTAAATTTTACTTACTCTAAGTGATTTTAAGTATATAAAAATATATATTATATAAATAAATTATATATATTTTCGTACTTTCACAATATTTAACGAGCTTCGATATGATCAGATTCAGATTAGTTTGTAGTGTACTGGTCGTTGCCGTTTAACGAATTCGCTTTTATATAATGATATTGAATTAAGGACTACGTCCGGGTGGTCAATTAAGTCAAAAATCGAGACCTCGAATTAACCTTCATTTTTCTTTCAAATGATTTAGGATCTTTCTTTTTAATAAATTATTAAGTGACCCTTTTCTTTCAAAATCTTTTTGTAGACCTTTCCTTAATTCAATCTTTATTTATAATTTAATTTCACTTAATTTTTCGCATGAATCTTTGCCTTATTCTAACTATTTATATTACAAAATATTGATAGTAATAAATTCTTTTTTTGAACTTACAAATGGATCGATTTCAAAATCCAACGAATCTAATTCAATAATAACATGCATAACACAGTTCACTTGGCATAGGACATCAAATTAATACATTTATCCCACGATTTACACGAAATTAAATATCTAAAAATTTATTTTCATACTATTAAATTTTTTATAAATAATTTAAATTTTTTGCCCTAATTTTAAATATTCCTTTTTTCGTGTAAAACAAAGTTTTATGACCGAAATTTCGAAAATTTCAAAACCGAAAATTTTTAAAAATTTAAATTTATTAAAATGTTGAGGTTATAAAATAAAAATTATTTTAAAAGTAAAATTTGTTTTAATTAATAGATAAAAAAAGAGTTATTTATATATTTACCATATTAAATATAAATTATTTATAAATAATTAAATAAAAAAAGTAAACAGTATAGATAAAATAAAGAAATGTTTGCGATTAACGGTTATCCAGGCACCGGGGTGTTGGACACCCCATAGCGAACTGTTGCGGTCGGAAGTTGATAAGTATTACCCCAACAAGTTAATAAGTCATAATTCGATATAAATATTATTAGAATCAACAAAGAGAACCATTTTCATTCAATACATTTATTTCAAGCGATACGACAAACATATAGTTAGGAATATCGTGTCGGAAGGTTTCCTCGTTCCGTTTGCCTGTGTAAATGTTTAAGGAATCCTAAAGATTGTACAGAAGTTATAAAAATTGCAAAACGGTTTCCAAAACATAACGAGAATTTGATCAAATCTTCCGCCCCTCTCCAGATAGATTTTTGTAGGGAGCGTCCGTGGCAGCGATCCATTTGAGAGTTGGATCGTCATGTAAAAAGTTTTCGACCCCTGAAGAATTGAAAATTAATTAATATTAGGACAAAAAACAACAAGACTGTTACCGAGCCTTCCATTGATTGTAGATAATCATCCGACCCTATCCCGATAGCTCTTTTTGAGTAGAGTCCATGAGCATGACGCGTTTTGAGCTGGAGCCTTCCTGAGTGAAGATATTCACCCTGAAAGATTGAGAAAATTAATTAAAATATAAAGAAATTAATTAAACTTATCAATGATTCATTTTCAACCCAGAAAATATCATCACGCGATTATTCATCGTGAATAATCAGTGACGTAATCTGGATCAGCGCGGTCACTGTTCTCTGTTCAGATACATGACACTAGAACACACAACACGCTCCAACAAATTAGAATGAAGAATTACCATTAAAGGCCAATCAGAAACGGCCACGATGATACTACACGAAAGAACGATATTATATATACAGCGGCCTGTCGTTACAAAACCACCACAAAAAAGTTATTGGATTAAAAACAAAATTAACAAGCCAAGCAACACAAATTTTCACGAGCAAGAAGTTAGACAAGGATTATAACCAACCTAATGATCAGATCTAGAGAGCGATTCTCGTAACTAATTCACAAGACAATGTAATGAAAAATGAGAGTGAGTGGATCTCTATCTTCCATTAACTAAATAAATTAATAAACACAAAATAATCAGGAAAATTTATTATTTAGTATGATTAGCATAAGGTTGTTTCAGGATTGTTGGTATTAGTGGTATGAAATAAATAGATTGTTTTCCGGAGTTCCAAATCAGCAATAAGTATATTTCTGTACCAGTAAAAATGTGTCAACTGTAATCATCAACATGAGATTTGCTGAACAAATGTTGATTCCATGTTTAGTCTGCTACTAAACATTCATCGGGTGAAAACTCACTATGCGAGTGGTTTAGTTGTCGGTAGTTTGATGGAAATTCGTCGGCGAATGCCATGTGAGACGAATTTCCAGTACCGACTAAATCAGAAAACCCGATAAATGATTAATGCTCCGGTTGGATGCGTTGCAGCTAATGTTGTAGAAATCAATTTGTTGATTTTCTCAATGCGATAAAAATCCGCTGACATTGGCTGGTACGGGATACTTATATACTCGATTGGGACGGTAGAAATCTATTATTTAGACCTATGGTCGACATATTATGTGTTTGCATAGTGATACAGATAACAACATACATAAAAATAACATTGTCGTGTTTTAAACAAAACATATTCACTTGTTACAGGAAATGAAAGACTGATTAATTAAATTAAACTCTTGATAAAAGTTACTCACAAAGTTCGAATTATCGGTATGACATGTTGTAATTATCATTTTAAGAAATAATTACTGTTTCGATTCCATTGAAATCAGTTTAAAGATATTTAAGTAGCAAAAACGAGAAATTATAAAATTGACGAATAAAGTAAATTAATTAGAAGAAACATATGCGTTTTTAATGACGATTTTGGAAAATATTAGGTTGTTCGATATGAAACGGGTCAAAATTAAAGTAAAATGTAAATCGATTTTTTTAAATAATAACATTTTATTTTTAATCAAAATATCCCCCCATGTTGTCAACACACTGTTGCCATTTCAATGGTAACACATTTAACCGTTTAGTATAAAACACTGTGTCACGACCCTATTGTTCGAAACGTTTTTGAAGACTCTGAGCCCCCAGTGACTATTACGGGTCAGTCACAACCCATCTATCCAATTACATTGTTCCTTAAATTAGTCTCTTTCCTACTCTGGGTCGGACGTCTCTCCCTCGCTCAACATCTGCCTAGCAGTGAAGAGTCTGGAGGACCTTCGGATTCAAATAAAGACGGGACGGGCGGTGGGCCCCCCACCTAGCGGAGCGTCGCTCGGGGATGATTTCACTTGAGTAAGAACTCCTGTCGTTTACTATTATGTGTATTATGTAATACAGAGCTTACGGCATTGTTGTGTTTGAATGTGACTTATGGCGTTTGACTGCTATGTCCACGTAAACTTGTGGCACTGTATGTGTTCTACCTGGAACCGGTTAATTGCGTCGCTTCGGATTACCTGAAAACAATGTATTATCTAATTAGTCGAATGTGGGAACGGGGTTCAGGCGTTAGC
>MQRK01244381.1:0-10712 GCA_001938485.1 Girardia tigrina
GGTTCCTTAGCAACCGTCACTAAGGTGATCGCGACCGTTGCCGTGGTAACGGTAACCCCCCGTGGGACATCGCGACCTTAACTGAGGTGATCGCGACCGTTGCCATGGTAACCGCGACCAATCAGAAGGGTATGTATGCCGAATGCCCATTTTCATACTACTATAAACAATTTTTTAGTTTATTAGTGAAGTATTTTTATCATAAACAAACGTTTAGATATTCTTGATACTCAGGTGATAGAGAGTGGATTATGTTATTATATTATATTCAATACATAGTGTAATGTTTTTACTATTTATTCTAACTATTTTATTTATTTCCGTAGTCATTTATTTATTGTTTATACTTTAAGGTATATTATATTTAAACATTTATCAATTGATTAACTATTAAAAATGTTCTGGAAAATAAATCAGAAAGAATAAGTTACAATTTAAAATTTTTTTTATTTTTCAACGACAACTGACGATTTAAACAAATGAATTTAAATAAATTAATAAATATTCATTAATTTAATACATATTCCCTTGATCTCTAGGTCATATGGAATAGTTGCTCTACTATGCAGGTCTCTGAAACGATCACTCCGATCTTCTCACATCCGCGGCAACATCATATTCCATGTTCTCCGCCACTGAATCGTGTCCCACGCACCGAATTTCTGCAGCGTGACGAGGAATCCCATCATCCTCCACAGATAATTCGGTGCTGCCACTTCCGGTTACTGTGCATCGAGGCCACTGAGTTGTGCATTTCGCATTGTGAGGTTTGACGAATACTTGTTCCCCAACTGAAAATTTTCCAACATTATTAAAATTAACTTGTTTAGGTTGCAAGTCAGAAATCCTTTAATTATATTTAAATAGTGAAATGCTAGGCGTCACTTCGGTGTCCTTTTCACTCACTGGCGCCAGGTTGTACAAATATACCATATCCAATACGTCTCGGCCGCTCCTTGCAGCCATCCGTTTGATCGTTATGTGGTTCCTCTCACTATTCCGTTCCCGCTTGGTCTGTATGCGCATCGAAAAATCAGCTGCACCTTCCACTTTGTTACACATAATTTTTCGATCAATTGTGATCTGAAAGATGCACCATTTTCTAACAACAACTGTCTGGGCGGTCCATGCTCTCGAAATATCTGACCAAGTTGTTCCGCGATACTGTCATCAGTTTCAGATGGTATTCTTCTCCACAGCGTAAAACGACTCGGTCTACAGTCTACTAAAGTAAGATACTTTCCATCACTATAGTGTGTTACATTCCACGTTACGCGATCCCAATTTTCTGCGACTTCCATTTCTCTTTTATTTCATTGCAATGGAGCAGGGTCGATAGACCTACATCTATTGCACGACTCTATGATCTTTCTTACGACGTCTTGATGAACCACCATGTTAGGATAACAACGACGAGCAAGATACAACGTTTTGTCTATTCCAAAATGGTGAACATCATGGAGTTCTTGCAATATTCTCCGTTCATCTATGGCGACCAACGCAACAGCCTTAACTAAACATTACCGCGGCACTCGAGTCAGTACGTCTGCTTTGTTTTCCCCACACTTTACCAGACAAACGGTTACCACCAAGTCATTTTCCATCATCAGATCTTCGATCATTGCCCACCTGCACCTTGCCAGTATTTCACCCAAGCCTTTGACACGGATAGGTTTATCCCTGAAATTAATGACTATAACTATCCACTGGGTCACCTTCCATAAGAATTTGCTTTTGTACACTCTCGATCATCGCTGACAATGTCATGTCCACACACGACATTGTCAGCGATTTTTCCATTCCAGTCCACCTCGTTCGTCATCCCTTTAATATAACTGCAAGCATCGCGCAACCATCCCGCCACTGGAAAATGACCAATCATCTGACCACACCAAGCGAATAATTGTCTCCGAGTTTTAATACCTTCCGTTAAATTCACCATATTGTCCAGTTTCCAAATCAACTCACAGCTCTGCCTTTCCAACCGCAATCCCAATATCCGACCACCCTCCGCACTCTCTGGCTCTTTTGCTTTTAACGCTAAACAGTGTGACAAGAAATTATTTTTGTGTTCACAACCATTTCATCGATGTAAGAATTAGTACCGGCCCGTATGCTGGAATCCATTGATAAAACCTTATTCACTATGGCAGTCATGATTTTAGGTGCGACGTTGAGGTCAAATCTAAGATGAGTTAGACAATACTTCTGTCCATTGGGCTCCACCACTTGATGTTTCCACAATGATGGATCTACTTTGATTTGGAGATATGCCTTTCAAAGATCCACGATAGCCAAGTTATCCCCCATATGTCGCCACGAACACAATTTGCCGTTGCAAACGTCTAATTTGAGAAGTATGATTCGATACATACTCTTTCAGTTCTCGGTAATCCATTACTGGTCACACCTTTGACTTGTTTCGTTGGATAACCGCCATCAATGGTATTATTCCATCATTCGGACCGTCGTACTTTAACAACTATCCGGATGATAGTCATTCTTCAATTTCTTTAGTGAACTCTTCCTTGTGTGTCACGGGAATATTATACCGTGTGACACGATTCCGCAACACTGGGGAGTCACCGAGCCATTTCCACTTTACCGTCTAGATTCCATCTGCAAACAATGCATCGAAATCCACTTCCTTGATCACCAACTCCGTTGCTGATATGCCCAACATACCACCGCATTTAACGTCACGGCAACTCATAACTCGACCGTCAGCACTGATTCATATACCATCCAATTGATCCACATCATCCATACCTAATAATATATCGAAACCCGGAACAACGTTCGCCACTAAACAATCTATGTCCAATTTCTTACCAATAACCTCCACACTCACTCAACTGGATCGAAAACACACCATTTCTGCTCCAGATAGCATAATTATTCTCTCTTCCTCAACCCGCTGCTCCTTCCCGGCCTTCTCAGTCGCCACTATCGATCGGGAGCATCCGGTGTCTAAGAGAGCGGTCGCTTTCTGACCATTCAAAATTACATCTAGGACTGGTAACTGTTGCGTAAAAAATCTGGAGAAGCTACTTGCGCAGAGTTGCGTACTTCCTCTTGCTCTTTTTTTTTACTTTTTGCAATTCCGGGATATATGACCTGCAACATTACAATTATAACACATCAATTGTCGTCTACCCTGAACTATGTGTCTGTCAGTGCCTTTTGAGCAGTTGCGGGCTATATGGCCGTTGTTCCCACGTGAAACAAGTGATCTACCCACAACTGGGGTTTTTAACCCAATAAAGCACGTTTGACCAGATCGCACAAACAATGTGGCCTTTTCTACCACTTGAGGAAACTCCAAAAATTCTATTGAAATAGTCGCCCGCAATTGCTTCTTAACTTCGTCCGGCAACCCGTTAACAAAAATACACAACAGTAACTTTTCACTTAGATCCCCAACTATAAGACTTAACTTAGTCAGATCGGCTAAATATACATCAACCGATTCTCCAACGGCCAACCGGTGACTGGTGAATTCCTTGTACGCCTTGAGTGAATCTACAGAAAAAGCTGAAGTCAGAACCCTTTTTACCGCTAAATAATCCATTTGCTCATCTTTCGACAAGCCTTTGTATACCGCAAACGCTTCCCTACATAAGATCAGTGGAATAAAATTCTTTAGCAACTCGATTTTTTGAAGCTTCGCAACCAGCTCAAACTTCTGCACCCACTCGACGAAATCTATAGCTCCGTCGTATTGTCTAATCATCTCCGATAACTTCAGTGCCATGGCTGCAATAGCTTGTTTTGGAAAATAAATCAGAAAGAATATGTCGCAATTTCAAAGTTTTATTTTTCAACGAAAACTGACGATTTAAACAAATGAATTTAAATAAATTAATAAATATTCATTAATTAAACACAAAAATATAATTACCGTATTTTTTCCATGTATAAAACTGATCTCAAAGAATTGCCAAAATTTAATAAACATTTAATGCAATTTTTCAAAAATTAGTAAATATTTTAAATATTTCTCCAATACAAAAGATTTTAATTTATTTTCTGGAATGAATTAAAGTACTTTTTTGAACTTTTTTCCAAAAATGCACACCCAAAAATAAGGGGGGATTTTATACACGGAAAAATACGGTAATTACAAACCAAGTTGTTCGATTCACTCTGGGGTTGTAACAAATGAGCACAAATCCATCAAACTAATCCGAAAATTGATGATCCATATTTTGATAACGAAATAATAAAGTTAAATTTGGTCAAAATTTCATTGAGCTTATCACATGGTTTGTGGAACTGACGATGGATTTATCATCAATTGTAATTTACAATCCGATCTCGAATATTCAACAAATCATTCCAAAATTAAATCCATACCTCCAGAACCTGTGCCTCATAATATTAAACTAGTTCATTGTAATCAAAAGAGTCGAGGGAAATTATGACATGAATTTCGAATGTTTTTGGGAAAGAAACCGCTGGATGAAGAACAATCAAATAATGGATTTATCCGAAAGAAAAATCAAAAAAGCTGAAAATCCCAGTTATAGTTCAAACCAAAATCAAATCATCAAGTTGGATAGAAAAATTTACTATTAAACTTTTTTGGATTTCGATGGAAATAATGAATTACTAAAAAGAAAAATAAATTGGGAATGTTTGAATTGTTTCGATATAGTGTAAAAAAATTTTTAAGTGTTAAAATTTTGTCATTAAAAAAGTGAATAAAAAAATTAAAAGAATACTTGAATTTTAATTGAAATGATTGTAAAAAAATATTGAGTTGTAAAAAAGAATTTTAATGTATATAAAAAAATTATGAAAATTATTCGATTTTGATTCGATTTGTCATTTTTTTGATTAAATACTTTCTAATTTTTGATTTAAAAGAAAAAAATTTTGTCGATTGCAAATTATCCCGAGTTATCTTTTTGAGCTACTGATCTCAAAGAATTGGATAGAAACATTTACCTCAAAATATGAACTCAACAATAACGATTATCATGAGCTTTGAAACAGGGAAAACATTGTTTGAGCAACACGAACACTGAAGACTTTATAAAGGCAGTTCTTTGGGACATCTTAGCTGCTGCTGTAACAGATATTATTATTATATATTATAATATTTAACCCTTAATATAATTAAATGGATTAAACCTTAAATATTCTAGTAATAAATCCAGAAAATTACTATACTTGCACATGAATGATTAGATGAAAACATTTGAAAATTATTTTACCAAAACAATATTAATATAAATAGAAAATATTAAAAAAAATATTTAAAAAAATAAAAAATATATTCCAAAATTTTTATGTATTTTTGATTTTAGTTATAAATGCGATAAAATTATATATTTTTTTTGATTTTAAGTTTTGATAATAATAACAAAGGAAATAAATGAAAAGGACGATAATTTTTTATACATTATAAATAATTTATAAAGTATTAATGATGTATTTTACGCAAAATTCAATGGTAGAAAGTAATAATATCAATAAAATGAAAAATTGTTTTCCTTTAGGATTTAGAACAAATAAATTTGTTGAAAAAACTTTACATTGAAAAACATCTAAAAACAATAGTTTTTCATCATAAACGAATCATATGAATTATATATTAATTTCATTTATCTGTTTTATGACACTTAACAAATATTTTTATTAAATTAATTATATATTTTACGAAAGACTCTTTTTTTTCTCAACTGAGAAACTCTAAAACAAAAAATTGTTATATTATAAATTAATGAAAAAGAATTTTTTATCATTTTTTTTCATTTAATTTTATTTTCATTAATCAATTTAAATTTTAAACGTTTAAAAAGTATCATTAAAACAATTGCTTGAGTGACAAACACTGATCTCTCTGGTCAACTTTATTTTGTAAAAAGTCAAATTAGTCAAAAGAACAAACAACCCTTAGGATAAATTATCTATTCATTAATTAATCAAATAATATAATTAATCGAAAAGCAAAATTAATTAAGTTTTTGTATTTTACTATTTATAGATTTATTAGTTTATGGTATAAAATTCTGATTTAAAGAATATCAAATCTTTAGAACTTTTCGAATTCCTTTTAAAGAAGGTTTTCAAAACATTGAGTTGTTTTTTTCATAACATCAGTTAAATATTTGTTTATTTACCATTATTTAGAGAAGTTTATTTTAAAATGTCTTTAAAAGTAAAAAGTAAGTAAATTAGAGACAAGAAATATGACAAAATTAGGTTCTTGATCTTTGCACAGGCGTTCACAATGACTTTTTAAAAATTGATGAACATACATTTTTCTGTAAAACTTTAGGCACTTATTCTCAAAAGTTTTCTACAAGCAAGCTCTAATTTTCGAATCGTTTGAAGACTGATCAATATATGGAAGAGAAAACATTTTTTTAATAGTTATCATTATTAACAACATCACAATTTGAATGCAAACATTTATTGACAATACAAACAGATTCTTCACAACAATTCTCAGAGGTCATCTTTCTTTGATTGATATAGTTTTTGTTTATGTATTCAAATCTAAAAAAACAATGAATGGGAAATTTTAATATTAAATTTTAATTTCTCATAATTTTATTGGATAAAAAGACATTACGTAATTTTTTAAATATATTAAGTTTAATAAGTTAAAATCATTTACTGAACATATTATTAAAATTCAAAATTATCAAACTTTAATTAATTAGTACTTAAAATTAATATCATCAAATTAATTTCATTAGATTCAAATAATCAATCAAATAACATATCAATCCCATCTGAATAGGAGAGTCACAAATCTAAACAGCATACAAACAACAAACTTACAACATTCCAAATTATCCCTCACAATCATATTGATTATTACACTGATATATCCAAATTCATTGCATTTTAAACACTTTATACGTTTTATCAATCCAATTGGTTGCAATAGTGCATTACTAACCTGAACCCTTTGCAATCTGGGCACATAAGTTTGTCAAGAACGTCTTTTAATCACATTCCTCTTTTCTGAATAATTTGCTTTTGTTTTATGATCAATATTTTGTGATTTAGTATAATAATCAAAACCCACTCCTCCTTTCCAATAATATAGCTACAAGTATCGATAATTACAAAATAAAGCATTATATTTGTGAATATATCAATATATAATTAAAATTATTGATAACTTATTTTAAAAATCAGTATTTAAAAATAAGAAAAAAACATAAATTTGAACTATTATGAAGTACAAGTACCTAAGTTGAACCTCAGCATCAGAAACCATACGAAACCTCAATAGTGTACTTCTTACTACACAGCAGACAGTCTAAAATTAGTTCAAAAAATTCGTGAAAGGTAATGTTAACTTCAATAGTGAGTCTCGGGATTGCCCAGGAACGCAGGTAAACAATGACGAACTGAAGTTAACCGTGGAATCGGATCCATTTTGCCTCATTTTCAAGTGTCTCTGATCCCTCCTAAGTAACACATTGATTTCATAATTATCGACTGTTCTTTTACATACCAATGTTATTTCGATACCAAAGATACCCTCATAGAATCTTTTGAAAAATCTTTGGATAAATTTTCCATCGATTCATTAGCGATGAATTTGGTTGATATTTTTAGTAGCAATTGTGGTAATTGGTTTTTGATTAAAAGAACGCAATTAGTGTTTGAAATAATACTTATCTACATACTTAATGTACCAAAATATCCAAAAATATTTTATAATAATGATACTTTGACTTTTGAGTTACAATAAAATTTCATAAAACATAATCCAAACTACTCATATTTAACTTTAAGATTTCATGCTACAAACAAATGTTATAAATATATAATTTTTTCTAATGTGTAAGTGTAGTCCGGGGGACCGCTCGAGTCGGCTCCAGCCAGGACCACTTAACTGTGAAATGTTCCGTCGGCCAGAAACTTCACTCGAAATTTGTGTCGACACCTGGGAGTGCTTTGGTCCAACTGTAAGTCAACCCCTTTGATCCAGTTCTGTGGTGCGACAATTTCTCTACTGCAACACCTTTCAAATCTTTCATACGTATTCGTCTGTTGCAACATTATATCGACGCTTGAAGTCATTCTTGTTTATTCTCAGGCGTGATCTTTATGGACAACTAAGGGGCAAGTACGAAGATCCGTTGCTGTTGAGATTTTTATCGAATCATCCACAATGTGCTTACAAGGGTCATTAATTATGTTTGATGATAATGTCAGGGCAATTGTGTTCGCAAAATTGTATCGAAACTATCTTTTAGGTATTTTAATCAGATAAGAATAAGATTCAAACTCCATAATGAATACCAATGAATTTTATTCTGATGTAACAATTCCAGTTAAACAAAATTAATTTCACCAATTCCTATTTTTTAATCAATTCAATAAAAATAGTCACAAGCGCCACAGAAACTATTAGTTTTATTGAATTATATGTTCTTGAGAATTTTATCTGTTGACTTTTTTAGCAAATAAATCAGGTAGCTTTTTAGTTACTGTTAAATTATATAAAAAAACAAAATGTTAAATATTTTAATACGTCTTTAATATTTAAAAAAATTTCAAAAAAATCAAAGAAATGCTTATTAAGATATTTTCAATAATAAATTAAATAAATAATTTAATATCTTATCGAATTTCATGGTGATTTATTTTTGTAGTGTACGGAGTAACGTATGAATTGACGCTTTCACGGTACGGATATTACAATGAAAAATTAGAAACGAAAAAGTTCGTCAAAATGCCTGAAGACAGTAAGACTTCTTTGTAAAAAACCATTTGCTTATTTACTTTTTTCCATAGGCTATTTTGTTTTTCATAATTATTTACTGAAATAAAAAAAATATATAAATACTGATTATAATAATTACTTTTTTGTTTCAGTAAGACTAAAAATGATATGATTAGTTATATTTAAAGATTATTTCATATACATTATTTATTTATTTATTTCTAATATTTTATATCATTCAACTTGATATTATATTTTAGTATAATAATTTTGATATTAAATATATTAATTTAATGATTTCTGATAAGCCGCATTATTAACATTACCTTCATGTAAACAAATGAAATGAAAATATTATATAAAATAAATGAAATAGATTTTTATATGCAATCATTATATTTCATTTATTTGTTTGATCAATTTTTCAACCTTTAAAACAAATGCTATCGTGCAAAATAAAATGGCCAAGGGATATCTTGGGTAAATTAATAGCATTTATATCTGATAAAATGGTTTATCTTTCTATGTATTCATCATAATCTAAATTAATTAAAGTAAATCATAATTTTATATTTTAATAAAGCAATGTTTTATAATGTCGGGTGTGCCAAAAAATATTTTGCAAAATAATATTCCAAGTATAAAGTTTAACAATATAAAAAGAATCGTTATTATGTAAAACATAAAATTCTTTTCATTTTAAAAATATTAATGTACATTAGGGTAGTATGGTGAGACTTTCCTGACAAATTTAATTACGGAGGATAAACCCCCAACTCAGTAGAGAGGAAACTTCCTGGAGAAAAGCCATCTTTGAAATTGTGAGCGGGAACAAGCGATGGTGCTTTATATTTTCGGGGATCATAAAGGTGTTATTCTCATGGATTTTGCGGATAAATTCTACACCATCAACGCTGTTTATTTACAAACTCATGGCAACCATCAGAAATAATAGAATGAAGCAGAAGAACATGACTTGGTGAATTTTTCACGACAATATGTGTGTGCACTACGGGAGCATTTTTCGGGCAATTAGTGAAGGTTGGAGAGAAATTGACATTATGTTGAGAAATGATGTCTAAATACATTAAGTTTGTTTTATTATGGCTCTTTTTAGAATTCATTTTCTTTGTCAGACAGTTACCTATTGAACGCACCACGTATTTCTTCAATCTCACTTAATTATAATTGCACCGACCGACCTACACACCAATATTTATATGTTTAATTAATAATAATAATATTATTAATATAATTATTATGGTAACCCGACGAAATAGCGAACGACATAATAGCGTCGATAACTGTTTTTGATTTTCGTTTAAAAAGTAAAAAATAACTTCTGATATCGATTATAGGACAATCTACCTCTAAAAAATGCATTTAATTTGACTTTTTGATAAAATAAATTTAGTAAAATATTTTAATTTGATTTTTTTAAATAAGTTTATAAATTTTATAATTGTATTTATGAAAAATATAAAACAGAATCAATGAACTTTCATTGATTCTGCAAGGAGAGTAAGCCAATCAAATTTAGACCGCCTGCCCGAACACCCTGCCATACATCTGCACCATGGTGATACTGCCAGCTCGATCAACACCTAATTTTTTTTATCGTCTTCGCCATGAGCACCAGCAGCTTTTCACATCACACGAGAAGTGCGAATCAAGCAGACCCACCTTGACATTGCACGCGCTCACCACCACCTTGCAATAGAGCAAGCATACTTCACGGTACAACTCAAACTCCGCCTTTTGATCGTCCGCGACCCGCCTCTCGACCTCAAACATGATCCCCCGTTTGCTGTCGCCATCGTTCTTAAAATTTTCGCAAATCCCGGGTACTTTCGACGCGCACACTCGCTGCCCGAGTCCAAGCCGGCCGAGCACGAGCGCCATCAAAGCCCCTCCGTCCACGCTTTTGGCGACCATCACAAATTGCCCTCAAGATCCTCTCTGAGAACAGAATATATGCGTCCAAGAACTCCGACCTTGCGTCCCGGTTTACTTG
>MQRK01244381.1:22398-33275 GCA_001938485.1 Girardia tigrina
CCGTTCGCTGCTTCAAAAAAGACCTGAATACCTCAAAAGGCAACACACGGTTATTCTTCTCCATGACAACGCTTCGTCACATACATCAAAACCGGTTCGCGCCATGTTGGAGGAAATGAGATGGGAAGTTTCACCTCATGCGGCTTATTCACCAGACTTGGCTCCTTCAGATTACCATTTGTTTGCATCGATGGGTCACGCACTTGCTCAGCAGCGCTTTGATTCTTACGAAAATGTGCAAAAATGGGTCGATGAATGGTTCATGGAAAAAAGGAAGACTGGCGAGGTATCCACAATTTGAGATATAGATGGGACAAATGTATCATTAATAATGGAGCATATTTTGAATAAAGCTTTTTTTATCGTTCTTTTGTTTTTAACGTATTTCTTTTCAAAATTTCATCCGCATTTCATACTTGTACACCTAATAATTATTTTTATTACTAGTCATGTTACTCATTAATATTTTGAATCGAGGCAAGTTTGAGTTAATCAATTGCTGTGTAAAATCGTGCATGTGTTTTGGCAAGTATGTGTACCGAATTGTGAGCACGGTAAAGATAAAGAAATTGTACATTGTTTTTAAATTCTCTGACTAAAATTTCATTTTTAATTTTTATTTATTTAATAGGTATTGTTCTTCATTTTATTTGAAAAAATAGTAGTCGATATTGAAAAAAAATATTACTTATTTAAAATATATGGCTGATTTTTTTAAAACAAATTAAGCCCAGATACTCTACCACTGTCTTTTTAAAAGCAAAAAATGCATACTTCAGATTATTTAAACTTTGGATTTGCTTATCTTCAAGATAAAAAATCTTGAATGCATTTTCGAAGTTTATCCATTTGTGACACTTTGAAAGCTTAATATTGATTTCTGTTTCTGACCACCTAGAAATTAAGAAGTCAAAGAAACTCTAAAAATATATCTTAGTAAATTAAACCAAAAACAAAAATATAAAAAAAATTGGTGTAGTGAACACTTCTTTTTCTAAATTTAAATGATGATTTTCTTCAACACATTGTGTAATGACAATTGTGAGGAATATTTGGTGTGTTGATGTTTTTGTATATTGTTAGCATGTTTAAAGGTTTTGTGTTGATTTGTGTCTCTCCTAATCAGATGGTTGATTAATATTTATATCTTATTATCTGAAACTAATTTATTCAAATTTAGATTTAATATTCAAATTTTTATTATTGTAGATTTTAAATAATTTTTTGATTTAATTTTTGTAAATTGTTAAAAGATTATAAAAATTAATTTAATTTTAACCAATAAAATTTAAATTAAATATTTTAAATAAAATAATTCTTTGGGATGAGAAGTATTAGACATTGTGTGATGAGTTTAAGTCAAAGCAATGATATTGATCAAAACTGTGAATGTAATAAATGTTCTACGAAATGTGTGAGTTCTCTTAACAACAATATTATACACATTTTTTTGAAAAAGGATAAAGCTTCAAAACACTTCCCAAAACAAAAATTAAATCAGAAATCGAGTAATAGAAACCTTTGTGGCTCTAAAAAAGATGTTATAGACTAAAAATGAATAAATCTTGGCAAAACCAAAAATTCAGAGATGTTAAAATATTTAGAGTAAAATAACAATAATGTTTTGAAAAAATAAGTAATAATGATTTTTAAAGATTTATTCCAGGTATTCAAAGTTTTGGAAATGATATTTTCATTGAAAGTGTTCTAAATCAATTCTTAAAGTTTTTGTCCAGATGTAAAAAAGAGATCAAATTGCAAAAGGATGATCGATTCTGAAGGGTCATTGGTGAGACGTTAAGAAAAATCGTTAAAAAAATAGTCTTTTCAGAAGACTAATGCTGGACACTGACGTTTCAGTTTTCGATGCATTTTGCTATTTTTTCAAAATAAATGCTTTTTTAATAAATTCAATACATTTTTAACTTCATAAAGTGAAACAAAAATTTTTGAATTTTATTCAAAAAACATTTGATTTTTGAAAAATATATTAGTGTAATTTTTAAAAAAAATATATTAATTTTTATAATAGTATCTTATAATATTTTTTTGTGTTTTAAGTTATTTCTATCTAATCAGTATTTTGAAAAGTATTTTTTATTTCTGTGTTTGATTTTTATTTTGTATTTTTAGGAATTTATAAAGAATATTTTGTGATTCTTAAATTAAACACAAAATCTAAGAATTTCAAACAAGAAATGATTTTTTAAAAAACTATTAAAACATTAAATATGGTTTTACTTCTTCAATATGTTATTTATTAGTTACGAAATTTATATTTTATTATTCTTTTTTATTTCAATTTAATGATGATTTATTATTTAAAAAATAAATTAATCTAAATTAAATGTTATTTATCAATAATTATATAATTCAATAATAAATAAAACTAAAATAATAAATAATATAATAAAAAGAAATTATTAGATTATACATATATCAAGACTAAAGTAAAAATAATTATAATATCGTAAATAATAGTCTGATAAATGATACTAATGATAAAATCTGGTTGAAGAGACTCTATTGATAATATATTTTCGTTTTGAAATTTGTCCTACAGCAACTGTCAATAACGTAACTAAAACTGCATTATTTACCCATTGAAACTTGACAATAGCCCAGTTACATGTTATTCTGAAATCCTTTTAAATCCTAATTAAATAAAATTTACTTATCAACTAATTAATTATAGTTAAAATATTAATTAACCCATTGATCATGTCATATTATGTCAACGTTCTAAGATAACCTCATCAAATTTCATAAGCATTGAGTAATGATAGAAGGAAAAGATCATTGACTGTTCATCTTACCTCTCAAAGATTTTCGTTTTTCTTATTTCAACCAGTTCTTGATATAATCTTTTTTTTACAAAAAGAAATAAATTTACTTGAAAAAAAAAGAAAAATAATTGACATTTTATTAATTTTGACAGAAATAAAAATTTGTTTAAAATGAATTTAAAAGAAGAGAAATTTGTTTTACTATATAAATATAATTTTAAAACAATGAAAATTAATTATATTATTTATTTTAATTATATCATTATATCATTATATAATTTATTAAATGCATATATTAAGTGATGTGGAAATCATCACTATTTATTAACAAAATAATTAAAAGCCTAGACAATAATTAGTTATATTTCTTAATATAGTTTTCTAAATTGTTTACTTTTCTTTTGTCATCTTTTTCATTTTATCTTTTGAAATAATTATTATTTATAGTTAAATTAGATATCAAAGCTTTTGCCTCTTTAGGACTAGAAAAAATTTTATTTCATTGAAACTTAATAATATAGAATTCGAAAATTCAGTAAATCGATGATTAAATATTGCTTTTTAAACTATGAAGTACACTAATATGATTTCCAATACTTTTATTGACATCACAACTTGAATTGCCCCGAGGACTATACACCACAAAACTTTCGTTGTTAGACATCGTCTTTGATTGATAAATTAAAATTATATTTCTAAAACTCTAATTATTCGAACAAATGTTAATTATAATTCCTTACTAAAATATATAAAATTTATTTTCAAAAATATTTTAATTCATTTTAAATACATTATATTAAGATAAATAATTCTTTACGTTAGATCTACAAATTATGGTGCTGGGACAAAAAACTTTATATCTAATAGATGTAAAGTGCCCATATGACACCAAATGGAATATGGAAAACAGCAACACGAAGAACCTGGATCATTATAAGTCCTTGGAAGAAGCGTGTCAGAGAGCCATGCCAAATACAACGGTACTGCTCTACACCCTCCAGGTAGGGTGTATCGGAACATGGCCAAAGAGCAGTACCAGTATTCTGACCAGTCTGATAATCCCACCGAAGACTATAAGGAGAATTGCGACACCGTGTTCGATATCCAACGTCAAGTACTCTTTGGCACAATGGGAATTTCACAGAGATGGGAAATGCCGAGGGATCCGAAGACTTAACCGGATCGAAATAAGGGAAGAAGAAGTACTAATGGAATCCATACTGAACATGGAAGAACCCGAAGTGTGGAGGAAATTCAAATGGGAAACAATATAGAAGAATTCAATCTGGCAGTCCTCGACGAGATGCTAAAATCTTATGCTGAGAGAGTTGAGTATCTCAACAATGAGGATAAGTACTCATCTTCTGCTGAAGAATCATCAGAAGATGAATATTAAGGTAGAAGGTATAGAAGGAGGCGGAAACGATCACCTAAATTAGTGGGGCCGGGGATGCCGCATGAAAAGAACCCCAGTAAAAATCATGGTACGGCTTGCCAGCCATACGAATTCATAAAGGAAACAATGGGTACTTTTGTCCACAGACAAAAAAAGTCGCCAATAATATATTTTAAATCATTTTCAAATAGATTTTAAATATTTTGATTAAAATAATATTTTAAATTTATTGATTGAAGTATATTTATTTAATTTTAAAGTTGTTATTTACATTTCAAAATTTCACGAATAATCCGACAATTAAAAACATTCAAAATATCAATCTTCCATCTGGGTGGGAGAAACAATTCTAAAAACAACATACAGTAAACACCATTTGAAAATATTAATCCAGAAACTATGAGTCACATTTTAATAACAAAGAAGTTACTAACATGTATTTTCTTGTAAAGTTAAATTATAAAGTTGTATTGTGTTTTGTTGCTACGCTTTTTTAAGTGATTTCCTGAAAGAATTTTGATTCTTTGTTGATTGTCATGAAGTAAAGGATAAAGTTGTTGGAGAAATAAATAATTTTCCAAAGTTTTGATATTAATGTTCCTCAAAATCTCTTAGGGCAAAAATCTTAAAGGACAGAAACCTCCTGGACAAAAATCTTCCCACAAAAATACAGCAAAAAATTATAAATTTTCTATGTTCTATATATATTTTTCTTTATCAACGTCAGTACTTAAAATGTCTTCTAAATATCTTCTAGCAGTCATTATCATTATTATAAATACATTTTGAAAATGTCAGTTATCTTATTGATACAAAAATCTAAGTTATTTATTAATATAATTTCAAAAATAAATTTGGATTACAAATAATCTTTCATTCTAAGAATAAAGTTTGAGTATATTAAATAATTATTGATTCTAATAAATGTTTGACACAAAAGATGAGTCAATATTCTGCCAATATTTCAGAATTTTATTCTTTTATTTGGATTGTAGTCTTTGAGTCTTGTGTGCACTCAATTATGCACAAGCCTTATGACTTGGGTTTTGTATATTCTTTTTTAGTGTCTCAATAAGCAAATAACTTGGTGGAGTATATCTCCTCTCCAGGTATGGATAGTCTTTGACTCCAAGGGGTTCATCAGTCATTTTGACAAGTTTTGTTTTTCATCCTGCTGGGTGTCCACACACCCTCTTCACCCAGATTGGCCAGGGTGAAGGAGCCGGTTTCGTCACCACCATCCGACCATTGGTCAAGTAGTACAGATTTACATGGCACCTGTCGCAGGCATGCCTGCTCAATGGCCAGAACTTGAAAATTATGTTGTTGATTGGGTGTGTGAATAGAGGAAGAATGGCTATATTGTAACAAGAAATATGAATCGAGCATATTTGCTAAAGTTGTCTCAAATTTAATCAAGAACAGAGTGCAGCATTTCTAATGATTCCCGGGTTGAGCTGGCAATTTTTGTACAGTAAAGATCTAGCATTACTGCAAAAAAAACAAAACTAATCCAGAGACTACCTGCAGATTATGACCACCAAGTTACAAATTTAAATCAATTCATTTATTATTTGAGAAAAGAACATCAATTCTAGTTATTAGGTAAGAAAATATGTTTGAAACTCTAATGAATTTCGACATTATGAGTAATCAAATATTATATTCTAAATGTCTGAAATTGGTGTTAGTTTGAAGGACAAGTCATGCAAAAACAAGGTTTACAGTGGTACTACCACGTTTATCAGATGAAACAAAGTTTTAACCAAGCATAAAACACGAAACAAATCCCTGTAGTGTTTTCACAAATATCCATGATGATGTATATATGGATGAAAACGGTACTGAATTGTGGATAAATAATGTGAAGAACAATTGATCACGAGGTCTTTTAAAGAGACGCGGTTTATTGGTTTGATACATGTTTCATGTTGTACCATTTTATACGGTAAATAAATTCCTCATAAAATAAAATTTGACTGTTGTGATTTCCTTAAAAAATTGCATAGAAGGTACAGAGCATGATTTATTATTGGTCTGACATCGGTCCTGCAGCCATTGGACATTTGTATTAATAAACCATTCAAAGAACGGCTACGCGCCAAATGGACGGACTGGATGTCGTCTGGAGCTCCAACTTTAACCAAACACGGAAATTTACAAAGCCGTACATTACCCGTATTACAACTTGAGTGAAAGAAGCTTAGGAGTCCATTCCGTCGGACATAGTAAAGAATTCATTTTTGAAATGTGGTATCAGGAATGCTTTGGATGGGACTGAAGATGATGCAATTTATGAAAGTGGCAATGAAGAACAGGAAGATGTAGACGATGATGATGATGGATATACAGGTGATGATTTGACAAAAGATGAATTTTTGGTAATGTTCGGAGTGACGACGAAGAATTTAATTAATAAATGATTTGTTTTTTGGATGATTTATTTTTTTAATGTTAAGACTGTTTTTACGGTTTGAAGGTTTGAAAGGGCGTAAAAAATATATTGATCGCATTGTACGTGGACGCTAAGTTTCTGTGAGATATCCTTGTCAAAATTATAGGGGTCGCATTATACGTGGTAATATACGGTATATATATTGTAGTAGAGCTAACTGAAGCTGACGTTTCAATGAACTCTCTTAACTTCAAAAACTTATTTAAAAAATACATTGATTTTTTTGTTTAAGTAAGTGTAATACCAACGGACATGTTATGAAAGAGCATGGACGTAATCAGCACAAGCTAGTGACTAGTACTTACTAAGAAATCCTCGTTCGAGTGAAAAATTGCACTCCATTATTCCTGACATTACAAAGCTTCAGCCAGTAACCTGGGAATTTCTATCCAGGAAACCAAATCTCCGTTTTTGTCATTGCTATAAGCCCGGATTTTCAAGGGCATCAAAGACCTGTTATTGCTCCTTTTTCATTTAGCTAACCGCTATAAATTCTTCAAATGCAATTGCAATTAAGCACAAGATAGGCCACAGTCCAAAGCGGATTTAAGCAGACAAATCCCTTGATCAATTTAAAATTGGCATGAGCTACTGAATGAAGTAGTTTCACCAAATCACGTTTTTTTGTTAATTTAAAATTTAAACATATTTGAATTTTAAAAATATTTTTTTAATTTTTGAAAGAAATTTATGACATAATTGAATAAATAATTTTTATCTTTCGAATTTACAACTGAAAATTGACTATTTTTCATTTTTCTAGTGTGTAAAATGGAAAGTAACTTAAATTCATCTATTAATTTAAGAGAAACATGGAATGAATTAGATTATTTTAAAATTAGCACTTATTAAACTATTGGCAACCGATAAACAAAGTGCAAACTAAAACAAACTTTGTGTATTTTGTGTAAATATATTCTAAATTTTATAATTTAAAAATGCTTTGTTAACAAATAAAATAAGGTTAATCAAAATGATCATTTATCAGATTATATTAACAAACGGAAATAATTTAAATAAATGCGTTTTCCATTTAATTAATAAATAAGTATTTGTCAGTTTTATCCATTAGCGTCAACATAAATTATTGATACTCTATCATTTCATTAATTATTATTGCATATTTATCACATTACATCATTTCATAAAATATTCAAAGATTGATTCTTGCGGATTAGTTTTATTTACTTTTTATTTGAAAGTTACTAATAATTATTGAATTTCAAGTGTGAAACCGTCATTATTTCTTTGGAAATGAAAGCAGTAATACTGTTTTTTTCATTTAGTAAGTTTAGATCTCGATTAAATAAAAATAATTAGATTCATTTATATTACTACAAAAAATAATTAACAAAAATATTGAAAATTGAAATTAAATTCAAAATACTTTATTATGCATTATAATGAAACTGATAACTACAAATGATCAAAATAAAATATATTTAAGATTATGATATACAAAAAGATTATGATGGATATACAGGTGATGATTTGGCAACAGATGAATTTTTGGTAATGTTCGGAGTGACGTTGAAGAATTTAATAAATGATTTGTTTTTATTAATTTTTATTTTTAGTTTTATTTTCTCTTTCTAAAATCATGTGACATGAAAATACAAATTCTAACTTGAAACTAAGTTAAAATCCAAGACAAAATGCATGTATTAATGCATTCTTCATGGTGATTCACGAATCTCCACTCCGAGCTTTTATTAAGTGTCTATAACGTATGTTCAAATAAATCAACGTCGTGCAGAATAACTGTTAACTTGTTTCACCTGGATTCAAGAAACTATAGTCGATGATTCCAGCATCACACCACCAAACTGTCACCATAACCTTACGGGGTATTACTTTCGGTTTTGGAAAGTGTTTCGGTACTTCATTTTTGTCCAACCCCTGTGCAGATCGACGTCAGTTATCATACATGATCCATTTCTCATCACAGGTAACAATACGATCAAGAAATGGATCGTTTTTATTGCGAAGATGATTGGCAGAAAAAATTTCATAGCATCGGTTCTTTTGATTTTCATTCAAGTGAGATACAATGTTTGATTTATATTATAACTTTTTTAACTGGCTGTTGTCACCACTGTGAGAATAATTAATAACTATATATTTATAAATTAAAATATATATAATTATTTATATCAATATTATATTATATGAAAGGATCCTGAATATATAAAAACTTCTGAGATTGTTTAAATCAATCAGTGTAATTAATTTTAGAAGCGCATTATTCGATTGTGTCAAAAATAAACGTTTATCTATTTTTTTGGATTTTTAATATGGAAAATTCTTATAACCATCAAATTATGAGAATGTATAAGACAACTTTACTTTAGCAGCTACGAGAACATATTCTTAATGTATGTACACAAATAGTGGTTAGTGTTTCGCTTGTAAACAGTATGGTATATCAGACTATGAATTAATTGATTATTCGTTCTTAACACCTTAGAAAGCCTTAAGAAGCATTTGCTTACAATTTAAATTAGGTACGCGGGGGTTTGATCACAGGGGGTTTGACCATATGTGGTTTTGTCCACAGCTTTTAATATTTTTAAAATATAATTTGATTAAAGCTTCTTTTATATATTTTTTTGGTCATGTTTCGATGATTACATACATTATCATCAGCATTATTTGAAAATTTAGAATTTTAATATTTGTATAGTTCTCCATGATTTTAGCTTGTGTGGGATAGAATCTAATATTTTAATTGTTCTTAATAATATGATTTTAAAATGTATATTAAATCTAAATGAAATAATTTTCAGAATATATTATGATTTATTAAAGTATTTTTGGGTAATAATTTAAACTTAATATACTTTTTAAAATCATAATATTAATAACAATTATAATAGATTCTCGCCCACACAAGCCAAAATCATGAAGAATCTTGAAAAATAAAGTACGTCCAAAAGAAACAATAGAACTTTATTGTATCGCGATCATGAATTTTGTTTTCATAGAGAACTGAATAATGGGTCACGAGTTTGGCTCTGTAAGAAGAATTGCAGTTGTAAGTGCAAAGCTAAAATTGTGACACATAAGTTACGGTCTAGCAAGACGAGCTGTTGGAGAAATGAAACGAAGGCTGGAGGATACTCTTTCTACACCAGATGCAACACAAGCTTTAGTCACTTCGAGCACACTTACATCCGAGGACGTCGCATGCGTGGTCGTGGAGAAAACTACAAACCTGCTTTATGTGCAATTGAAACTTGGAATCAAATGCAGACGATTGGCGATGGTGTAGCACGAACGAACAACATTTGCGAAGTATGGCATAACAGTCTACAGTTGCTGCTACAATATAGTCTCGCAACAATGTAGCGTTTCCTTGACGGTCTACTTATGGACCGCACGAAGCAGAAAATAAATTTTCTGCAAGGTATTGCTGGAACAAATTATCCTGCTGTGAGGTGATACAAGATCATATAAGAAAAGTACAACGTGCTGTTGAAACATATGGTCAAACAGATGTATTGACATATTTACGTGCTATTGTACATCTGTCATTTAGTTAACCATTAAACTGTTATTTTATTAACTAAAATATTTGCATTACATTAATATTTTGATTTGATTTTATCATTTATATGCGGTCTTAGTTTGTGAATACTTTCTGTTCAATATCAACTCTATTAGGCCTGGTACCAGCCTTTATGTTGACCAAAACAAACAAATTCTTTGCTTTTATATATACAGTGTATATATATCACCTATGGTCAAACCCCCACTGTGGATAAACCAACTATGGTCAAAGCGCCTTTGGTCAAAGCACCTAGAACCTTAAATTATTCTTCAATCATGGTTAACAATAAACACGCTGTGGAACTTTATGGACATTACACATATTAATATCTATAGATTTTGATAATTAAAACTATTTCGACATTTTTTTATTATAAAATCAAATAATAAAACAAAATTACTTAAATAGTTTTCAATAAATTTTAATTATCAAAATTTATGATCAGTAAATTTGTTAACTTTACAATTAATGTTGAGGTATTCATTTCCCGTGTTTTTGTTTCGAATTTTGAACAATTTTTGAAAAATACAAACATGATATTAATATGGTGAGGCGACATTACCGCGGCGATTTTACCGCGGACGACTTTACCGCGGCGACTTTACCGCGGACGACTTTACCGCGGCGACTTTACCGCGGACGACTTTACCGCGGGCGACTTTACCGCGGACGACTTTACCGCGGGCGACT
>MQRK01244381.1:44576-59134 GCA_001938485.1 Girardia tigrina
TACGATACATTGCCGGCTGTTTCCGCAATGAAAGGCTAGCTTTCGGGCACTTTAGCCTAGAGACGGAATCAAACCCTTCTTCTAGTTTCTCAGGGATACTACGTAGAAGTATGCCCACTGGCCGCACAGATGATCCCTGATCTCTCCGATGTACGAGTTTTGACACCCATGACAATCAAATTTATATACCAGATTAGCTTGCAAACCACAAACTGTTTTTGATTTATTTGAGAGGAAATTTTGAACTTTGGATGTGACAGAGACTACTTTAAAACTACTTGTTGTTCTACAAATACTCTTCTTAAACGCTCTAAATCCTTCAGAATATAGTATTTTACTGATTTGTTTGTATTCTTCAGTTAAAGAATTTCAAATTACCTGGTTATTTGATTTTCTGATTAACCAAATATTTTTTCATCAAATAACTGGTTAGTTGAATTTTTTTGTCTTCTGATAACTTCATTACCTTTTCGTGGTATTAAATGAAAAATATATAATGAAAGAATATTATTAGCATATTTAAAGGATATTAATTAAAAAGATCATTATAAATATTTATTTACTCGTAAAAAATAATGTTTTAAAAAACAAGTCCATTTAAAGTTTCTTCATTTAACTGATTTTGAATTTTTGTTTCGAAATTACCAGCGAAAGTGAATATAGACAATGTATCTGTAGAAGTCGGTTGAATAGTCATTAGTACGTTCGACAATGTTTAACCTTTCCACTTCGCAATCCTGTAACTTCAAATTTTTTAGATTTGCTTTTAATATCTTTGAAAGGTCTTTTGGCACATATAATAACAAATTAATCATACATTGCATATCCTTAAAAGCAGATACTTTTTCAAGAGCCTCTGGAATTCCTTGAACGTCACCATCTTCTATTTTATTTTAATGTTTTAAATAATAAATAAAATACGCCATATTTTATTTGTCAAAGGTTTTTCTGCAATTTTCGTTGAAGTTTTGATTTAGGAATGAGAATCATTTATTTGATCTCCCGTTTTGTAAAAAATACAAAAGAGAAACTAAATTTATTTGACGCTGTTCAGTAGCATGTCTATTGCAAAGCTTCAAACATTTTTTTGAAAGAATGTTGTTTAGTTCGTTTGATTTGTTAAATAAAAGAACAAATACTCCATCAAAAATCAAGAGATTCGTATCATTTTTACTTACCTTCATTACACCGAGTAAAAATTTGAGTCAAAATCTCTAAATTTTCTTTTTTAAATAAAACTGCACCAAGTTCTCTAAAAGCAATATTGATGCAATTAGCAATAAAAAAACATCTTATCGTAGGGATCAATGAGTTCCATCACGTTTTACAATCAAGTAATAACTTAAGTGATTTTCTCTTTGATTTATTATAAATGTTTTCAATCTTACACCAAATTTTTAAAAAAGTGACAATTTTCAGAAATTCCTTACAAAGCTTTCCAATATCTAGGCAAATACAAATAAGACTAGATTTTTCCATTTCAAAATTTATATTTCTGACTATATAAAAATTGTTTCCATTACTTTTTTACTCTCATTGTCTTTATCATCGCTTTCATTTTTGTTATTTGAAGAAATATCATAAAATACATCTTCCTCGGTGAATTCGTTTTTCTTATAAAAAAAAATCCCAAGCAGCTAAATGGATTCCATGATTGAAACCTAAATGCTTCAATCGTTTATCCATACTTAGTCATTACTACTGCACCATCATATGTTGATGCTACAATATTATTAAAGTATAAAAAAATGATTAATTTTTGCATAAACTAGGGAATTTTGTAATGATTTTTATAGTAATTGGTTATTGGAAAAAAGGTCAAGACTATCATTAAGCAAATGTAGCGATTATTGAATAACCAGTTAACCGGTTTGAACGGTTATGAAGAATCACTTTGCAAATTTAAGTATCGTTTAAAATTCCTAATTAATAATCCTTTCATAATAAGTATCAAAGTTTAAAAGTCATTTTCATGCTTTTTATTCAAACTAAAATTTATCTGGCATTCTCTAATATGGTCTACAACAGAGATATTAGTATGATTGGTAATTATAGTGCGAATATGATGATTTGTCACTTCAGTGTATATTGATTCACATTTGTGACATTTATATTGATAAATTATAAAAAAAAACAAAGCAAAAGCCTTTTCACATAAACTTTTATTCAAATATACCGGCTCCGGCTACAACGATATCCTCAGTATTAAGATAATATATAAACAAAGATTAGTCAACTATTTTAAAATATTTAATTCATTATTACAATTTTTGCATCTTCTAAAAAATTTTGAAATATTTATTTATGATTGGAAGAAATATTTTTTAAATTTACGAATGATTGATAAATATTTTTTTAATAGATCCAATACAGTGGCCGAGCAATTTATTGGTCTCCTGACAATCCTCAGAGAGTTGAATTTATCTCAGAAAAAGAGCTTTCATTTTATTATATATTCAAAGAACAAATATTTAAATTTGTCCTCAAAGAATTATTTGCCAACACAAAATATCATATTCAAATTAATCCTATTTACACCGTAAATTCCAAATTTGAATCGAATGTCACTTTATCCTCCAGCATCGATTGTGAAACAAAAATAAGCGGTAAATAAATTTACCTAATAAATAATAATGTTTTTCGTTTATTTAATTATTTTTTTAACGATTTATCTAACTTCACTAATTATATTTAAGCTCCTCAGCAAGTACTTTCTCCCAAAATATTCAATAAAACGGATTATTCTGTCACTCTTAGGTTAAATAGGACGGAGGAAAGATTTGGAAGAATTGACAATTATCATTTACTGATCGTTCCTTATAAATCAAAAGCTAATACGATTTTCAAGGAATATGATAAATCGTCGAACGATTTCAGTCTTATTGAGTTATCCGCTAATAAAAAGAAGAACTCAAATGTTCAACCATTTATAGCTTTCACTAAAACCACGGAAGAATTATTTGATAAAAACTCGTTTTCTGATTATACAATTGATTCCAAATTGAAAAAGGAAGATAAAAATTTATTACACGATGGAAACTTCTACCGCTCATCTCTAAGAGCTTGTACTCAAGTGAGTTATAAACATTATTTATTAATTTTATTATTTAATATACCAATTAGTAAAAAATTGTATTGATATTAAAAGTACTTGACAAACTTATATCTTTGATGCCTTTGATGAAAATAATACATCCATATATGAGCTCTTTAACTTATGCTATAATCACACCGATGTTTTCGAGTCTCTTAATGATTATCAACCGAACTCACATCATTCAATCTACTAGAAAATCCCTTTTCGAGTAAATTTAACTCAGGCTATTAGATTTCTTATAATAGATTTTTAATAATGCTAAATTATAAGCACACTATACAGTAGCTCTGATGGAGAACCTTTTGAGCTCGGTATGCCAGAATTCGAAAAATCGAAGCATGATTTTCGTGGAGTGTCATACATCACAAAATTTAAGACTAAAAATTAAAAATTATGTTATATTTTTTAAGTAATTTATTTGTTTAATGCTTTTTTTCACTAACAAAACATTGTTTTGTTCAAAATTAATTAATATATTGGATTAATTCGAATTACGATTGATGAAAAAATTTACAATTAATTAATTAAAATTCGTCATTTGGCTATTTTCAGATAAAGAACTTGGCGAAATAATAATATTATCATAACCAACTCTGGCTGTTATAAGAGACAAACATTCGAATAATGAAATTTCTTATCTTTAAAGATGCGTGTCACCAAAAATGAGCTCGCGTGTCATAGGTTTGCCATCACTACAGTATGTGGTAAAGTCAATTGCATGAAATGATAGTTTATCTAGAAAATGACGTTGCCTTGCTAGAACCTGAACATCACAGTCAATGATATCATTATATGATTAGGACGATAAATCTTGTTTTTAATCAAAAGAACATATTTATTTTCTACAACAGTTCATTCAATATCCTGCAAAGATATATTGGTTGGCTGTATTGTGACAATTTTTAACTTACTGAGTTTAAATCACCTTTTACGGCGTAAGGAATGAAACATTATAAATATTTCTGCAAAATAGTGCTCCAGCTTATACTACTTTAACAAGAAGAGCTTTCCTGGATAAGAAAATTTGAGCTGCAGCAATGGGTTTCCCGTAACTTGGATTTTACGTCATCAGACCATGATTAAGGAGGAATTGTACAACCAGATTTTTCAATTCAACTGAAAATGTACCACATAATAAAACTGTTTATAAAGAGATTCGGAATGATAAATGTTTCGTGAAAAAAACTATTGTATATCATTGACTCATTTTTCCATTCTTTTTATTAGCTCACTTTCTATATATATATATATATATATAAATTTGATGACAATTGACGAAGAAATTATAAATTACACTAGGGGTGGTTGCCATATAAAAGTTATGAATTAGATGTCTAAAATCGAAGACAACGTTTATTTAAAATAACACAATACATGTAATTTAGAAACCTATTTTTGAAGTCTTTCTACTCAATCGATTTTCTTCAAAATTTGCACACTTATTCATTCTCGATGACAATAAATGATTATGTTAAAATTTGATAGTAAAAAAAACTTCTTAATATCCAAAAATGAGAAAAAAACGGAAAATTCGAAGTTCCCGAAAAATAAGTAGGTTACATTGATTTTTATTGATTTTTTAATTAAAATTTTTTAAATCTTAAATTTTTAAATTTTAAAAACTTTGTTGGCAAAGTTGAGTTTTATCTGCATAAAGAATGGATATAAAAATTTTAATTTTTGATTTACTAATTGTAACTCATCTTTTATAGGATGTCACTCTGAACAATGTTCCAAAATTTTTAATTGATTGTATATTTTTGCAATTAGGGATATGCACTTTACTTTATAATTTTTCAATGAGTTTTTTATGATCTTCAATATTACCAGCTCTATTCTCACAGTTTCTGGACAAGTCTTTTAAGAGGACGGCTAGTCTTTCTAATGCAATCTACATCATATTTCATACATTGTAAGAATGTCCTAAAGCAGGGGAAGTAGTTTAATAGTTAAATTATTGCATGTTATTTCTACTTTAGAACTTGTGATAAGATTCTATATTTTAATTTATTAATTGCTCCCTAAATTATTATATACTCTCTATAACGTGTCGAAAATATTAATCAGGAATTTATCGAGAATTTTGGATTTTTATGACATTAAATAATATTAAATTTTAAAATATTTTTTAAAAACTTAAAAGAATTTCGAAAAAACAATTGTATTTGACCAATTAATATATAATTACAGTAGATTAAATTTTTTAAAGAGAACATTTTTGAGACTTGAAAAAATGTTCTCTTTAATCGATACTTTTTTATAATGATAATTTTTAAAAAATATAAATTTTGAGCCAAAAAGTTCTTTTTAACCGATTTTGTTTTCGTTACGCAAGTTCTCTTTATTATTTACCAATTAAAAAAATGGACTCTAAAAGGTTCCTATATTTTTATTCCCTTGAAGATTTTGATACTAAGAAACAAAGTTCAGGCAAATCCGGCCCCCCTCACATTACGATCGCGTCTTATTCGTCTTGAAACAAATTAAATAATAACGGAATCAATTAGATTTAAATTATTATCAATTTGATTTTGAATAAACTGTCAGTTGAAAATTCTCGTCCTGTAATCGGATCACAATCACTTGTGGTGGGATATTTTTTGATTTTTAGCGAAACATGAAAGAATATAAAGCTAATCCCAATCGAACGGGATTAGTCGTGTGGAGTTTTGATGTACTCGATATAAGTTTAAAAACTCTTCTGATGTTTTTCTTCCTTTTAAAAATAGGAGGAATTGTAGATCAAAATTAGAAACTGTTTCAATATTAATGCTGAGAAATTGACAAAAAATTGACGTATATTCTTAAAATCTCTTGAAATTTAGTCTAAAAAGTTTATATAATTTCTTGCATATATTCTAAGTATGAGGAAAATGATAAATTCTCTGTATAGTTTAGTTTCTTAATTTAATTTTTACGAAACACAAAATTTTTGCAAAAAAAACGTTCTGGACATTTTCAAGCACTACAACAAATTTCGGTGTGTATAAAAACCCCCATAATCAGTATTTATTTCACTTGAAATTTATTTCCTCTTCAGATGATGATGGTTATTTTAATCTTGGTCTTGCTGAAAAATTTTCCCTAAAGAGATTGTTTATGTATAATGCAATGTTTGGTGTTACAAAAAATATTATTTTGTTTAAGAGTCAGCAAAAGTCACTTCCTGTCTCAATCATAGCCTTTGCTTCACTGACAATGACACAACAACACTTATCGAATGGCAGTTCTTTCAGTTGTGCCAGTTGAGTTCTTCAGAAAAAGTAAAATCATCTTGAATAGATCGACTAAAAATAAGAAGTTGTTTCGGAATTTATATTATAAATTATCTATCATTATATGATTCCATATATATACGTAGTTTTGATCATTATTTGTTTTGTCTAATGATGACGGGTGATCCATCGAAATTAATCACATTTTTTAAAAATAAAATTTTTTTAAATTTTGAATTGTGTTTATATTAAATAATGCTTAAAATAAAAATCTAAATAAAATAATTAAACATAGTTCATTTTTTTAATAATAAATATATATACATAAAAGCCTAATGTTTTATCTACGTAACGCTCATATTATTTACTTACAATTGTAAGTAGATAATTAAATTAATTTAATTTTTTTGTGGCAAAAATTGTTTTACAGGTAAGGGTTTGGGGTAGGGTTTAGGTAAAGGGTAAGGGTTAGGTTATGGTTAGTGTAAATGTTAGTGTCAGTGTTAGGGTTTGTAAAGAAAACAAAAAAAAATTAAACACCCAATTCGAAACAAAAAATAATAAATTATAACTATGATTTGTTAATTAAAACAAACTTTCAAAGACAAAATTTAACTCCCCTGTCATACATGACGGGTTTTTTCCTTGTAAAAAATAATTAAATGAGTCAATTAGCTCCAGTATGTATGCCAATATAATTAAAGAAAAAATATATAAAAATATATAAAAAGAAAATCGCGTGATTGAATGAGATGATTTACTCTGATTGGTTAACTAATAATTAACTAATAATTGAAATTTTGTCGAGCATTTAATTTGAAATTTTGTTGAATGTCGGATTGAAATTAGTTGTCAAACATTAACTGTTTAAGAATTTTGTCGAACATCAATTTGATTTCGAAATTTTTTGAACACTATTTATTTTGAAATTTTATTGAATGCTAGTTGCTAATTATTTGAAATTTCATCAAATTATGATTTATTTAAGAAAATTTATCGAACTGTTATTTTTAAATTTTGTATTACGAATTTTACTGAATCAGATAAAACAAATTTACTATTCAATGAGCGAACATTTAATCTCCACAATAAAATGGATCCAGCACGAACACTAAATCCCAGAATTTCAAATCTGACACCAGTACTCTATTGCTACCTTACGGTATTTTGGGCTACCTGGAGATCAGGAAGAACAGAAGTTGTTTGACATCTGTTGTATCTGTACTCTAATTAACACAACGAAAAATATTCACATAGCTTTTACAAAGAAAATATTTAATGCACATGTAAGTAAACATAACTGAAAAAGCGATCTTTATGATGATCTAATAATAATATTACATATTCCATACAATTTAAACCCTAAAATGTACAGTTGAATGTTTTAACTTAAAGTTATCCGAAATGCCTGAATTAAAATAAAATAAATGAATTATATTCTTTATACTCGAATAAGAGAACTAAAAGAATTACATGATATTACTAAACATCCTCGCTGAATTTTATAAAACTAGACCCCATAAAATAAAAAAGAAATATTTTATTTAAATATTAATCTGTAAAGTAATTAAGTCAAAAATTATTTAGAAAGTGTTAAAATAAATTAAAAAAGAAAAGAATTTCCTTTTAAGAAAACTCAATAATGTTTAAAACAAATGTCGTGTTTGTTTTAAACTACTCACATAATTAAAATATAAAATGATTTTTTTATATTTAAGAAGAATACTTCTAAAATAAGTCAAAAATAATAATATTTCTCAATTAGCTTCTTCAATTATTAAGTGTCAAAGATATTTTTCCAATTATTACTTTTTCAAAAATAAAATTATTTTGATTATTAAACTTATTTAATTATCTTTATAATGATGATTATTAAAATACTGTTTATAATTTTCACATGTAAAATTTCATTTATTTGTTAAAATTTTTTATAAAATTAACGAAGAATTTAATTTTAATTGACTTGAATAAAATATGTAAAAATAAATAAAAATTTAGAAAATTAATTATTAATTTACTTTCTTTTCAGTAGCGATGGCGTAGACAAATTTCGGATAGAAAACTATATTTATTTATTTTTTTCAAATTGTAAAATATATATGAAAACAAATTATTAAATTTGAAAATATTAAGAAAAAATATTTAATTTCTTCATACTCAATTAAAATTAAAAAAAATGTTAATTTTTTTATTAAAATAAATTTTTTACTTAAGTATAACTATTAATTGTTATTTATTATTAAGTAATTATTTATTTATTTTTGATTTTTAATAAAATGAAGAAATTCAAACACATGTAAAACAAACAAGAAACTAATTATTATTTAACCAAATATTTGATAATATTTAATAGGTAAAAATTAATAAAAAGAAATTCAAGAAAATTATTTCTCTGATTTAAAAAACTGATTTATTAATTTATCTGTAAGTAAATTCATAAATGATAAAAATAATAAAAAAAGTCTACATAAAGATATTCTTATTAACATTCGTTCCTTATTTATATACAATGACCTAACTTAGTGAAAAAGGAAAAAACATCTTTTTAGTAACCATTTATTACTTCACGACTGTTTAGTTCTTGATCGAACATCATCAGGTATATATAGAATTGAATGGCAGGTTAAAAAGTTTACAATTACCCCTTAATGCTCCCATTTGAAATAATTCTTAAATAGAAAATCTTAAAATTTGTTTATAACTCGCTCATGATGTCCCATTAGATATTTTGTTACTAAGAAAGAAGTATTGACATTATAAACAAAATTTTAAATTGTTTTTCAACAAAAACAAAGCTCAATTAAAATAATTTTGTCACTGTATACAAAATACAAAACAATGCATGTATCTACTGAAAATGTCAGTCTTCAGTTATGCCAATCATAGAAACAGTTGCGCGTACGATGTAGACATAGTGGTATTTTACGTTTCGAGTACAAAATATTTTATCACGTTCATACGAACACAGACGACAGCGTTGCTGTTTTTCTCCGAAATTTCGGAAATAATCAAATAGATCGGATCAAACTGCCTTCTTTGGATTAGCAGTTACAACTTTTCTTCCAATTTCACAGGTGGGTATGTCAAAGGAGATTAATAAGATGGTCGTTCAAGTTTCTTCGCCATCGTTGCGGGTGTGAGCTTGCTTAGTATTAACAAAGAGTTAGGCTATGTTGCTTGAAAACGTATGAGAGTCATTTGTTGTCTTTTAAGTAGCTTTTGGATGATACTGTCCTGTCGGTATATTCTACAAGAACTTCATTCTTCTAATCAATCGATTGCTTCATTTTGTCGCGTAAAAATACTTGATTTACGAATAGTAAAACGTTGGAAGGCCATCAAAATTAAATTTAGAGATTCAGCAATGCAACGAAGAACATAGAGAATCGAGGATAACGGAAGTTAAGTCCTTCTTCCTATGTTTGAAAATATAAATGTTGAGTGAACAAATAAATCATTCAATGATTATTTAAGAGAAGAAATTAACAACTACATATGGTAAGAAACGCCCGATGAAATCGAACCAAACCTACAATCGATGAAGTTACAGGATGAATTACTAAAGCATGGGCCATGATCACCCCAGAGATAATACAAAATAGTCTTCTTGCATCATACTTAGTGCCTGGTCAAATGATTTCAGAAACTTTAATTTATAAACATCAAATTTATGGTGAGAAAATTAAAAATACTATGGAAAAAACAGAATCATTCCGTGAATTGGAGAGATTTGGCAAGTATATTGCATGATCAAACTGTTTTTTGAATAAATTTTGTTATTTATCGTTAGACTCATTTGTTAAAGTTATAAGATTCAATTACTATGCTTATTGTTGATATTTTAAAGTGATGCATTATATATAATTCTAATATGCGAAATTTTATTTAAATTTTTATTATTTTTTTAATAAAATTAATACAAGATAATGAGAACAATAGTTTGGTTTTCTTTACATTTATTTATATCGCAATTTGAATTGTCACTAGAACACTCCTCCGTAAAACTTGCGTAGCTTATCATTGTCCTAGATTGATAATCTTTAATAATATTCTTTAACGTCTTATTATTCAAACAAATTTAAATTACAATTTAATTATTACAAGAATAATTTATACTTTAAATTTTAAATAATTTTTATTTATTTTAAGAAATTCTTATTAAAATACTATTTATGAAATATTAGTTTAATTTTAAAGTGTTTATTTAAATTTTAATAATTTTAATTATATATATATAATTAATTGCTTTTATTTAATTATTGTTTTATAAACTTTATTTAGTTGTTTAATTTACTTAAACTTATTTAATTATTAATTTAATTTATTTACATTATCTTTCCAAAACTGACAAAATGTTCTATCAACCATAAATTAATTTCGCTTATGCGAATTTTCACATTTTCATGTTTTTTATCTGTTTCGGGCTTACTATATATCGCCGTTGACATAATTGGTTGTGAGTTGAATAAAACCCTTATCATACCAGCGGACAACGGACACATGTCGTTGAATGTTGCATACCCAGTCCGAGGAGACTATTCCTTCTTTTCTCAACTTGCTTTCTGGTTTCAGAGTTTTGTTTAAGCCCTTTTGTCGATTTGATGGAAGAGTGCCTAGAGCATTCCAGTCAAGTAAATGCATCTTCTCCAGCAATGTTTATCCAGTTAAATAATTATCGAATGCAATTTGATGGTGGTCCCTTTTTAATAATAACCCTTCCAGAAGATTGAGAATAATATTGCCTCTAATTCGATACACACTTTAGACACCATCAGACTTTCCTGTGGACACATTGATTATATAACGCAATCCGTTTGTACCGCAAACGGCCCACACTTTTATCCTTATTTGATGGGGTTTATTGGAAATGTACTTTTTGACTGGTGACCACTCTCCATAAATATTAGTATTTTTCCAGGTTTCAGATGTATTTTTCCGTTTTCTATAGTAGAAAATCATAATGTGTCTTAAATGTTCCGATTTTTTCTCCATTTTAAAATGATATTTGAATTTTAAATTTTCCATTACTTAAATAAATTTTTCTATAAAACAATAGATATGGATACTTACTTTATATAAAAACTGTAGATTTTTGAATAAGTTATATAGCTAATAATGTCCGTTTACGTTACCTATGTGCTAAACAAGCATTACTTTTCGGTCAATCATATATATATTCTGTTGATCAAATAAGTCGACTTTTATTATTTTTTTTCTTATCAAGTTTCTCCAAAAACTTATTAACCCTGACCATTTATCAAGCTTTTCAATTTCCTCTACAACAAAATATTACTTTGTTTTGATGCAAATCAACCTTCATAGCAATCAAAAATGTTTCTAATTTCGTTGATCGTTGTTTTTTTCCAGCCATATTCTCATACAACTATCATTTTTATACCATCATTTAAAATGGGGTACGAAATCGATCGCATTTATGAACAGATAATAATAGCAAAGAATTAGTACACCGATCTAAAAAATTCTTTATTTTTCATTTTCCCATAACAAATAGCCCTGTTAACCATACTTCCTGCTCGCACTTTTAGAAGGTTTTATTAAAACAAAAGTTTAGAATTTATTTTACAACTTTTTAAATATAATTTTTAACGATTCAATCTTAAGAACCTCACTCATTATCAAAGTTTTTTACAGAAATTACGTGAAAACTTTATGGACAATCTTAAATGTAGATATGATTTTTACGAAATATGGTTTTAAATTGTTTTTTTTAATTCAAAACACTTTCAGACTGAAGAAGGTCAATCCCATTGTACAACCAGTCCATGGTCAGAGATGTTCTTCATTTTTTTTAATCAACCTGAAGGGCCTGTTAGTCAAACTAGAAAAATAGAAAAATCTACTACAAAAGCAAGATTTAATGAACAAGGAATAATAACCTTATCAATTACCTTATCCGGCATCATACTAGCCTTAGTGGGTATTGTAATCGGTTGTATTGTCCATAAAAGAAAAGCATCAAATAAAAAATGGGAGAATCCTGGTCGATCAAGTGCACCGGAAATACTGCAAGATGCACAAATGACACCCTTAGTTGACATCAATGTTCCTAAATTAGATCAAGAAATTCATATGTTAAGAACTGATCAAAATTATGCATTTGATTCCAATAATGATGTGATAAATTTCAAAGGATATATGATTAACAATACCATATTAAAAAATCATTTTGACTCTCCAATTCAGTTGAAATCTAAACCCTTTTTAAATAATCCAGATGCTGCTCCAGATATTGTGAATGTTTGCGATGGATTCAATTTCTATAACCACGATATACCTCAACTTTCATTAAATATGTCATCAAAATACGGTAATTTTTATTTTTATCTAACAAAGTATCATATAAGTTTCGAAACAAAAGATTTATGCAAAAATAATAATATTAATTTTTAAAAACATTTTTTTGATTTTATTAAAATAATAATAATAATAATATATATGCCGTTTATTTTGAGTCTTAATTCCAATGGCCAATTATTTTCCGTTGTCAGTGGTTGTCTATATAACTTCAAGTTCGCAAATACCTTACACTTAAACTATGGAACACTGCATAATATGTTCCTTTCCCTGGAAGAAAGGAATTTATGATCACGAATTGCGTATAATTTTCTCAGAGCGAACATGTGTGAAAAGTGATGCCAGTGCCTTCAAGGGACCCGCGACATTCATGCGGAAATTGGTGCATGATTTCTGCATCATTTCATGACAGAGGATGAAATATCCCTATCCTTCTATATCCAAAAATATAGGACATCATTAAAAGAATGGAAACTCTAGGAAGGAGGGAGCTCTCGGAAGTTAAGGAGGGCATTTTTTCAGCTGAATAGATTATAATTATAAACGGTTACACAGCCAACAAAATCAATGACAAAGATTAAAGCCCGACGATCAGATAAGGTTCTTTTTGCATAACAATGCCTCCGTGCAAAGATCCACTATGGCTCATGCTGCTGTTCAGTGAATCCTCCCTTCTGCTCAGAAGATTTCTTCATGTTCTGTCCTCCCCCTGAAGAAATATCTAAAAGGAAAATGATTTGCTGAAAAAGAGAATGTGATGCAAACATCGACCTCATTTCTTATCGAAAGCTCACTAACTGATTAAAAAAACCTTTTCCGATTTAGTCGAATGTTGGACTATGTGCTTTGAGAATGATGGAGTTAACGTTAAAAAAAAGCTTGTTCTCTTATTCTATCTACGTCATGCTTAAGAAATACACGCATTTTGTCTACGGAATTTTCGACTTCACCACGTAGAAATTTGTGAAACAAAATGAAAAAAAGCTGTTAAAAGTTTTTTCTATGTTATATGTATTCTCAAGGTATTGTTATCATCTTACCATAGTGAGTTCTGCAAAGTGAGTTCTTCCATAACAAATATGGCCTTTTTGTGCAGATTTTCTTGGTAATTTACAAGATAATGCAGAAAAAAGAAAATAATTTCTAGCGAAATATACTTTACTAATTGCCACTTATTTCTTTTCAAAATTTATTAGACATTTAAGACAATGGTAAACTTTACAGACAATATTTAAAGAGTTGACCTCTAGTTTACTGTTCAATGTAATCAATGAATTGTTCATTTTTTGATAAAGATGAAAAGGGAAATGTTTTGGATTCATGATTCTCTCTTTCTTTTCTTTTGAATTAGAATCAAAATTGAGATCATTATCTGTTTTAAAAAAATATTTTTTTCCTTTTCCTTATTATATATCTATTGGATAATAATTAAATTCGTTTAAATATTAATTATTTTTGTGATAATAATTATATTTTTGAAAAATATCTTTAAAGATTTATAAGAAATAAAATGTTGAGTGTTCAACAGTCGTTGTAACTTCCATATCAAATAATCTGAATTTAATAAACAATATTTTTGCACAGTTTCTTACCAGAAACTAGCAGCTTTGTCTGTATATGTATGTATATATGTATATATTTATCACATCTCAATAACTGCTAGACGCTTTCAAAACTCTAGAAACTATATTTTTTGGATAGGTCTTGTTAATCCTTATATGGACCTGTATATTAAACCAAGGTCACTCAAGGGCAAACCAGATGTAAAAATTGCTAAATATAAATATCGATATCATTTATAATTATTAAAAATAGATTGTGTATAAAAATTAATTTGCACGCTTTCTAATTTTTAAAATTTTATAATTAAACGTTAAATTTTATTTTTAAAAATGTTGTATACACATATATATATATATATATATATATAT
>MQRK01244381.1:71463-88107 GCA_001938485.1 Girardia tigrina
GGTTTTTTTGCAAAATAAATTAAAAAAAATATTTTTTTTCAAAAATTTTCAAGGAAAAGTGTATTGTCATCTAGAATACATCACTCCTGAAAATTTCAAGTCACCAGCACAACGGGAAGGGGGTGAAATTTCGATCGCAAGATTTGATCCATACAGACAAACAAACAAATGAAACGTAATAAAAGCTTGTAATTAAAAAAATTTTTTACTGTTTTTTATATAAATGAGAAAAACGTTTGTTTCAACTTATACGAATAGGTTACTACCCTAGACCCTACAATAAAAATACTTTTTTACAAAAATACTATATTTTATTTGTATATGATTATTGGCATGAAAAATTATGCAGTGTTTCGTATACAAAACCTTATAATCACTAGAAGTTTTACTGACATTTACTGAGAAGATTTATTAAGAAGATCGTTTATTTTTTTTAATTTAACTTGTTTGAAATTATTAATACAACTTAGATTTCAGTTTAAATATATAATTTATTTTGTAGGGCCCTCTTTCAGAAACAATAAATGATTTTTGGCAAATGATTTGGGAACAAAAGACGTCTATAATTGTTATGCTCATAAAGATTGAAGATTCAGAATCGAAAAAATGTGAAGTTTACTGGCCAAAAAAGGGTACCAGGATTTATTTGGACATGGAAGTGACACTTATGTCGACAATAAATAGAGCTTATTACATTATCAGAAAATTTCAAGTCAAACAAAACGGGTTATTTTAATATATTTATTTTTATTTGAATTGGAAATGCGATTCAAGTTGCTCATGATTTTTTATTAGCTTTTAAAACAACAAACTTTTTACAAAGTTTAAATTAAATTAGATCCATTGTTCACCGCTTTTTATTTGGGACATCATACATTTTTATTTTTTAAATTCATTTTACTTTTTTTATAATTTTAGATTTGTTGTTGAGAAACGATCATTTAGATTGATTCTAAATTTATTTAATCAAATGTTAATTTTTTTACATGTTAAAAATTAGTTAAGTTTATAATTATTAAAAGTATAACAAAACAATATTTTAAAGTTTTATCCAAAAAGACAACTCTTACGTTCCAAAAAATAACTTATATACAGGGAGGAGAATCTTTTCTATATTTATTTTGTCATTAATTTGTCAATATTGAATCGCTGGACTCAAATTGTAAAGTGCAAAAGTTGAATAATTGGATTTTACATCAGTTGAATGAAAAGCAGAAATAAAACAGTTTGGATGCTTGCTTGATGATGCTTTCTCGTTAACAATGTGATCACTTTTTGAATCAAATCGTCACTTTTGATGAAAAATGGATCCAATATGATAATTATATAAGTTTTTTTTGACTCATTCAACTTTTGTTGAATACTTCGATTGTTTAATTCAAAGGATGGCAAAATACGGCTTGCAGATATGTTGCGATCTTATTTTGGTGGTAATTTTGTTCCATTATCCTTCTCACTTTATTTCTGAAATTATATTCGAAGTATTTGACTTGAAATTAGGATGATCACACGCCATTATTGCCATTTTAGGAGTATATGGAATGACGCTTAGAAAAAATGAGCTTTAAAATAACACTTTTGTAAGAAGACCTAAATCAAATTTTCCTAACAATTTACAATTAATATGTACTCTAAAACTTCTAATAATCCACAAGTACAGATATTTTTTCTGATCAAGTTTTTTTCTCGGGAGCTTTTCCTCCACTGCTAATTATTCCCCAGGCTGAAATGGGTTGATATTGCTTGGGATACTATTTCAAAAGAACTTATTACAAAAAGTTTTTATTCATGTTTCTTAGATGAAGGAATGAGTTTGTTCATTGTCAAAGATGCACAATTTGGTATCAAATTTAGAACAAAATATTGTGCTAGTATGAGGACTATGCGGAATCTAGCTATTCAGAAATTGATGAATAAATTTGATTTTCTAAAATTTTTATTTTGATTTTTAAAAATTTATAATAATCCTCTATGTCCATGTTTTTCCATCTTTTTTTAAAAACATAGAATAATCCCCCAGGGGGATTATTGGAAGTTTTAGAGTATGATTTTTTAATAAATCGATTGAGTCACTTGATCTAGGAATACTCACTAAATCATTAATTAAATAATATTTTAAAATATTAATTTTTTTTACTTTAGGTTTTCTACAAAGCGTCAAGTATATCATTTACAGTTCACCGGATGGCCCGATCAAGGAATTCCAATTCTTTGCGCACCATTCATCTCATTTATTAAAATTTATCGAAATTTTAATAAATTGGATTGCGGACCAACAGTGGTACATTGTTCGGCAGGTGTTGGAAGAACCGGTAAATAATCTTACTAGCATATGGTTTTCATATGATAATTTGAGATAAGCAAAAAAGATTTTTGGCAAAAATTTATATCACTTAAAGTTTACAAGATGGTCCGATACAAAATTGCAATTATTTGTGCATCAATCACTTCAATTATTAAAATTATGAATCTGAGTAACTTAACCTATTAATTCACTAAACTTTTGAACGTTTCCTTCTTAACAAAAGGTCATCAGGTGGATCGTTCATTGATAGAACAAATTTTAAACATTTAAAACCAAAAGAGCGACTGCATTAAACACAGAAAATTACAAATTAGTTGTAATATTTTGAATTTAAAAATAATTACCAAAACTTACAAAATTCAAAGTATTTTCAAGAATAAATATGCAATTCCTTTGCGTTTGTTCTCCGAATTTGTATATCAATTTACATATCAACATCCACATACATATGAGATACATGACTTTATTTCTGTTAGTGGATTCCGGAGCACAAACGATTGGATTACTAAAAAAGAATGTGATAAGAATAATGATGGAAATTTGGAAGTTTGGAGGTCAGATTCTAAAAGAACTATTTTTAAAGTACTGGATATTAAGCTTGAAGATGATTTAAGTCCACCAAAATATATTGCAAATTATAATAAAATTTAATTTTAAAGGTTTGCATATGTATTTTATTTGAATTGATAATTTGAAATATATTTTCCTATTACCCATTATCTGACGCAATTTTAAAATACCAACAAAATAAATTAAGGTTAAACCTTCAACCTGAAGTTTACAATGATTTAAAATATATTTTTAGTTATGATACTTTCAACTTATAAAAATAAAAATTACTTTTTGTTTGAAATTTTAAAGAAAACTCTTAATAAATATTTTTAAAAATGTTAAGAAATAAAACAATATTTTGTATTTATTATTATTTTAAATAGAATGCTTATTTTTTACTATGGACTTACATCGCTCCCTCATTTTACAATCCATGTTTTTCCAAAAAATGTGGGTAAACTTTAGTTTTTAAAGTTTTGTAGGGAGGTGGCTCCTATAAGAATGAGATTCTTAAAAAACAAAAAAAATAAAAAATAATCATATAAAATAATGATTTATTATAATAAAAATTTTAGAAAACAGAAAATATTCTTTTAAAATTTCGAAATATGCTAAAAAATAATATAAATATATTTTATTGTATGGGAAATTGTTTATAAACCGATTCATCAAACATTCTAATTGTTTTGTCGATAATCATTTACAGATCTTAGGGGATTATAGAAATATACAGTACTATATAATTCTCTTTTAGATTGTGGATAGTTGTGGCATAACTAAAATAAATAAAAAATCCATACGGATAAAATGTGTTGAATTCCGAGAAGACAGGGTCCACAAAATTTGGTCATGTTTACCAATACAGTTATTCTGAAAGTTGCCCTCTGACCCGTTTCTAGAGATACCTAGAAAATGAGAAGGTGCTAGGTTTTATTGTAGAATTCAGGAAATTAAGTTTTTCATTTTGCAATGTGTCTTACAACGAAGGATATAACTGATACTAATACAAATTATGATATGATTCACCCGTTATCGTTTCTCTCAAAAGAAATACCGAAATTAAGGAATTGAATTTAAATGACAATGCTGCATGAAAGTTTTTAGTGCTTAAAAAGTGGGTTGCTATAACGGTTAGTAAAACCATTTATATGAAAGAGGGCGTTATTTCTAAAAAAAATTTATCTTTTTTTTCATTACTTTGAATGTTTTGATACATCTAACTCACAAATTTCATATGTATATCATTTTTTTTCATCTTTCAAATGTTGTGTTAGGGTTTGTTGAAAAGTGTTATACTTCTTCTTTTCAAAATGCCAACAACTGATGACTTGCTTATGAAAGTCTTGCAAGTAATCTGGAGATGAGTAGAATATGGCTGATTTTTATGGAAGCTAACAGTGCAATGATTGTTACATTATCTGTTGAGGTTTTAGAGCGTATTAGAGGTTCCATATCTTAGATATTGTCAGTTAATTTAAATTTAGAAATTAAACGCAATATGGTTGAGTGAAGGTAGGGTTACGTCCTCTGTTCATATTTTTAATTCAACAACAGCTTTCCAAGCAGCATTATAATCACGAAATGTACCAGACAAAACCCCAAACTCAAACTTCCTTTTTAAAATTAATCTGCCATGTGCATTCATTATATTAAATGTTTCTAAAATGTAATAGCTAAAATATTTATAACATTTTTCTCAATAGTAAGAATTTAATTGTAAAATGGGTGGGTTAAAGTGAATAACTACGAATAAATATTAGTAAGAAAACATTAATAACTTAATGAGTGCATACATTTATACCCAAATGGCTAATAATCTGAAAATCAGGACATGACTCCTTACATATAATGTTACCACAAAAATAATATTACTTGATTCACATCACTTTTCTACGCTGTCCAGCACACTTTACTTAAGTCAAATATAATTATTTTACCTATGTCAGCCCGTATATATTAATCAAACATGAGATACGAAATACGTTTTTTATTTATCCTTTAAAATGATTTTTTAATTATTAGGCGTTACAAGTTCTATGAAAAGTTTATAGAATATTATGGGTCTTTCTTTAAGTATAATAATTTTGCATTTTTTAACAACAGTTTTATAAATAACTTGATGAATGTTGATGTATGATATTATTCAGGTGTCTTCATTGCAGTTGATAGTCAAATGGAAAGAATTAGACATGAAAAATCTGTTAATTTATATGAAGAAATTAAAAATATGCGCAAAAACAGAAATTATATGGTTCAAACGGAAGCTCAATATGGATTTATTTATGATGTATTGCTAGAATGGAGTCTGGATAATACATCAGATATTAATCCTGATATGCTCATTAGTCATATAAAAACCAAATCACAGATAGTAGAATGTCAAACACTAACAGGTTTTGAAGTGGAATTCCAAAGGCTCAACCTTCAGTCATCAAATATTACTGCCAATATGTCTAAAATCTACGGAAGTTCAACCGTTAGTAATAATTCTTTTATGAGACACATATTAAGATGATAATTTATTTATATTTATATACAATCGGTTAATATTTATTTATTTATAAAAATTATGTACAAATAAACGTAATTAAAATTTTAAATCTCAAATTGTTTACCAAAGATTATAAATTATATGCCAGCAAAACTCAAAGTCTTAGCAGATACAGAAAGACTTCTGTTAAAGAAGTATTTTTCTCACAAATATGTTTTAAAATAGAACAAACAAAAATCTTGTAGTTAGGTTGTTACTGTTCGAGTCAAATCAATGAACCGAATTGATTATTCAAAGAAAAATTCAAAATTTTAATTTAATTTGTTATGTAAAAAGACCAACATTATCGTAAAAAAAACATTTATTTGAGAAAATTAATTAATTTGAATTGAAAAGAATATTATAATTTATTCAGTTGTTTAAACAAATCAATTTTGAAGGTCGTTAATAATAAAGATTGGAAAATAAAAGATTTTGATCGAATATCAAATTGATTTTTTGTCTATTTCCTTTTAATTTAAAAATCTTCGGATCTAAATAAAATAATTCAAAAAATGAGTGTAAACAATTACAAGTCAACAGTTACAAGGAATTGAACTTTCGAATAAAAAGGTATTGAATCTACATCCTTCGAAAAAGTGATTGACTTTTTGGAAAAATTGTTTCACTAATAAATTATTTTGGTTCCGATGTAAGACAAAAGCATCCAGATATGATGATAGAGTTTCGATTATTCTTTTGTAATTGTTCGAACGAAAAACTTTCGAATTCATTGTACTTGGACCATGCGGTTTTCAGATAACTAACTTGCAATTCATACTGCAAAATCATTTATTATTATGAATGAAAAAAGTGAATAAAAATAATAATTACAAATACAGTATCATCCAGCTGTAATAAAAATCGGATATTGTAAAATTTTTTCGTGGTAGTGCAGAAATGCTTCTACTTTTAATCGGTTAATATAAAATTGGTTATAATAAAAAAATCGGTACTTAGAAAGAAAGATTTGCTACATAAGAAAATCATGTTTATATAAAACATGTGGTATAGGATTATGGTTACCGCCTGTAAAGAACGTAAACTAGAGAACAAAATTTATTAGATAAAATATTGCTCAGGGTTTCATCACCAATTAAACTTTGAAATCCTCTTTTATATTAAGGCAATATTTTATAATATGCCCCGGGGTCAGCTGATGCAATTGAAATTGACATGACATCTGAAAGCAACGGAATTTGAACTCTAGTGATGTCATGAGATGTCACATCATTGAGCTCAAAGTTCAATATTATTGAATGTGGTGAGGAATGACATCACCATACCGCTATTTATGATTGTTTTTTTATAAAAGGCAGCGGCATGGAAACGGCTAATTGCAGGCTCGACTTTAAAAGATTTTTATTTAAATGCAGATAATACTAGAGGTAACGAGTGCAAAATAAGTTGATTAAAAAATCCGAATTTAATAAAATATAGCCTCCGAAAATCTCAATTTACCACTAAAATCACAAAGATAACAAATCAATAGAATATCATTACTAGATATGACAATAATTTCAATACAAAATTTTTCATCGTTTCTTTTTCATTTAATTTTTTTACGACTGGGATTTAGTTTGCACACTGATGTTTAAATCCTTCAGAATAAGGTAAGCTCAATATGTGCCCAGTTTGAAATAATTTTCAATCATAAAACCCTTCCAGACTTTGTCCTAAACTTTCAACCACATGGTGATTAATTGTCTCGTTAGATTGAGCAATCATGATTTGTTCTCTTTCAATTATTTTTTCTAAAGTCGCAAGAGTGAGTTTCTCTATAAAAGACTTAGAATATCCATTTTTATTCAACAATTACTCAATATTTCAATTTTTTATTAGATTTAATAAAAATAGAAAAAGGGACCAATTACGATAAAGTAAACCTTTGGTCGTATTCTATTTATATCTAGACTTACAAAAACTGTATTATGATGTGCATAAATTTTGATTTTAACCAATAACAGCTGTGGTAAATATTTTCAAAAGATTATGTAGGTTCAAATTAGTGAAATTTTAGAATAAAAATTATTAAACTTTGATTGATGAATATTAGTGAAATCACTACTAAGGATTGTTACAAAGATGATCCAAATTGTAATTGTTATAAATATTTTAATAAATGTGTGCGTTCTCTTAACAGTTGCGTTATTTCGCTTTTTTTCTTCTCTGTGATAAAATTAATTTTTTAAAGTAACCATTGAGCAATTATTCTCATTTTATCCATCTGTTATCTTTTGTTTAAAAAAATTAACTTTGTCATACAATTGTTCCGTTTGTTATTATTTTTAATTTCTTCTAATTATATTAAAAAGAGGAATATTTGTCAGAATGAAGTATTCGTATTTTTAATCAATTTCTTTTACCATTTACAATAATTTTAATTTTAATTTGTTTTTTTGTGCTTTTTAATTGCATAAAATTATAATTAAAAGGGAAATGGAAGAAAAACATGTAGTATACAAAATTATAGATATTTATACAAATAAATATAAATAAATAAGAATATATAAATGTAATATCATGATTTTACAATGATCAATTAAAAATTTTCTCTTTCATTTCCACTATAATATATGTAAACTTGGTTTAATTAAAATAAAATGAAAGTCAGTTTAGTTCTTACATTAAGTTATCAATAATAATATACAATAAAATATAACAATAAAATGATAAACCCACACTTTTACCGTACCTGACATACCTGAATCGTAAATAATAAATAACCCTTTACAATATATAATGTCGAAACGAATTTGAATTAACAAAAAAATTTATATGGCGGAAAGCTCTTTTACTTTTAATTTTCTATTATTACTTACAATGAAAATTTGTCCAATAAAAATTCCAAATAAATGTACTTTTCTACAGAAATAAAATACATAGATATTGTTAATTCCTACAAGAACATTAATTAACCTAAATATATTCGACCGATTCCAACTTTTACAGCTTTAAACAATAAATATATAAAACAAAATAACATGATTTTAATTTATATATATATATATATATATATATATATATATTACAAAACTTATTTTGCCACGTTTGTGACATATTGAAATAGTCAGATACACATGATGTCCAAATCTTAAACATGTTTGTCTCTGCAATTTATCTTCTTTGTAATATTTTCTCATCTTGTTAATTTTTCTCTTTTATTCGATCTTTCGGACATTTTCCCCCATCGCCATCGTATTCCCTTAATCATGCTACTTGGACAATTCTATTTGTATAACCCATTTGTCCCCTGTATTTTGTGTTCTTTTATTCTCTTCTCTTGTTTCTTCTTTTTTTCATATCTTCCCTTCCCTATAGTTCACGTTTTCTGAATCTGTTAGGATCCTCATAATATTAGATTCTCACATGTCCTTTTTTTACATTGATTGCATTTGACATTTACGCATTCATGTTTCATATGACCTTCTTCATAGAAGGCCCAACATGTAGTCGTTATAACTTTAAAATTTCTTCTCGGTTCTTCCACCTTTCTCTCTTTGTACCATGGTTTTGGTTTTATGGTTCTATATTCTACCTTTTTCCATTCTTTATCTTTCTTTGTCTCTACGGGCCCACTCTTGTGTTCTTGTCCTTCCGCTCAAATTCGTAAATTTTCTCTTGAATAATCTTCATATCTTCTGCTTTTGTTGCATTAAAAAAATATTTCTCTCTTTACTTCTCTATCTTCAATGGTGTTGGCGTAAGCTAGATCGAAAAGTTCTTCTTTCCCTAGTTTTTTCTCTACTAGTTTCTTTACTAGTTTCTTCAATACTCTTGAATAACTTTAAGGGAACGTTATCCATGATTCTAATCTCTGTAAGTTCTTTCATTATCGCTAAGACATTCTTTTCTTTAGATAATGCTTTTCTCATCCTCATTTTTCAGCTTTCTCCTTGTGTTTACTCATATTTGCTTATTGCCTCCGGAGTCATGAATGCTGCCACTAATACTGATATTCCTTCTTCCTTAAATCCAATGATCTTCGTGTATCTATCGAAGTTTATTATGAATTTTTCCGATTTCGCTTTTGTCCCGTAACTAACTTAGGTCATTTGATATTTGGTGTTACGTGATCGTGTGTTGCCATTTTAAGAGCACTGACAAAATTACTATACAAACTTTTATTAATATCACATTTAGAGTCATCACAACTCTCTGAAGTTCTTTATTATTTGTCACCATTGTTATTAGTGCCATTTCTGAATTTTTAATAATGATTATTCGAAAAAAAATCCCAATTTTTGAATAACATTTTAATTTTAAAATTTTTTATAAAATTATAAAAAATAATTAAACTAATTTTAATATTATTCAAACCTCTAAAATGTCTTTAATTAAAACATTAAACATGATTATTTCAATTTTCGAAAGAGATTACTTACATTAGAAATTAAGTTATATCATTACTTTTTAAATTTAAATTTTATCACATTATTAAATTTTCATTAATATTAAAAATGTCAATTAGGTTCGAATGATTAGTTATCGCCAATATAATAAACCCCCAATTTTCAAACTGGAGGGTGGAGAATCACAATTCCAATTTCAGCTAACTTAATTAAAAACACAACATTCATACACATTGAATTTTTACACCAGGTTTATTACCTGTGCTTTATCTTTTCATAATTAGAATAAAGGATATTAATTAGAGCCCGAAATCATTCCCATGTATCCTTCCATGAGTTCAGTGATGTCTCACAATGAAATCCAAAATTTAGCTTTTCTACTTTCAACATTTAACAAAGGAACTTTTCATTTGATTTTTATATTCTTTATTAGAAAAATTTGTCTAAAAATTAAGACCTCAAAACAGGACAATTATTATTTTTATTATTCAATTTAATTTTATTGATAAACATTAATTAAACCTATAGGTCAATAAACAAAAAAACAACTCTCCTCATTTAATACCCTTCGACTGGAACCGTGTCACATTGTCCTCCATTTCCGGTGTTGATGGATCCGACTATATCAATGCATCTTTTGTCGATAGTTATTCCATGACAAAAGCCTATATTGTTTCCCAAGATCCTATAGCATCAACAGTAGAAGATTTTTGGAGATTAGTGTGGGATAAAAATTGTTCAATTATCGTTGTTTTGGGTAAAATAGAAGAATTTGTAAAGGTAAAATTGATTTTTAATAAAAAATATGTTACTTCATAAAATACTTTTTTATCTGATATAAAAACAATAAAATACAAAAAAAATTTAATAATTTTTTTTGTTTTTATATTTATATAAAAATGGAAATAAAACAATATTATATTAAAATTACTGTAAATAAAATTGAATTTTTTTTAAAGCTAATCTCATTAATATTTTACAATTCTGTACATTCGTCACTTGAAATTTTTAACATTTGCTGAATTTTTTTTAATAATTGAACTATGCGAGATATTTTAGAGACATTTAAATTAAATGATTTAATAATAATTTTACGACTGGAGCTAAATTTTCATCACTCTTCATATGAAAGGCAATGGTCAAATTGAGGTCTTTAAGAAATAAAAAATTAGAAAAATATGATCTCATATGTGAATATTATACTTCCCTATTTCATTTAATTATAAAATATATTTGTTTCTACTTACCAAATATTATTATAATATTGTTTTTTTATTGTTTACTGAAATCTAACCGACACATCTCGGTTGAAATTCTTTTTGAAACCCCATGGGTTTTATTGTTTGCTGGTATGTTTACAGTTTTGTACTTTAACTGCTACAGCCATTGTTTACCATATATTATTTATATAAAACTAAAAAATGTTAAGTTATGACTACTAAAATCAAAAAAATATTATATTGAAATAAGACCAGACAAAATAAATAAATAAATGGGTCTTGATTTATTGATGAAAATATATAATTTGTTATTTCTTCTCGAAGCTCAATGTATCAAATATCCCAAACAGAAATGGGCGAAATTAGGATCATAAAAATTAAGTACATAGAACCAATTGTTTTAATTTTTTCTAATATTTTGTTTAATCTTTGATCAGAAAAAAATTTGAAATGATTTTGAAAGTATTTCCAAATGTTCGTTCAATCGGCAATACAAAAAAAACGTTTCTAATCATTTAATAATTGTATTAGGTCGTTAAGTATGAAATTTGTAGAACTAAAATCAAAGTTTTTTGATTATTAATAACACTAATATGATTTTCAGTACATATATAGACATCACAACTCGGATTGCCTCCAGGGTAATCCTCATAAAACCTTCGTAGTTAGACATCGTTCTTCACTGATAAATTTTAATTCTCTGTCTAAATCTCTAATTATTCGAACAAATTTAAATTACAATTTAATTTATGATTTATATTATAAAATAATTTAAAAGTATTTTAATTTATTTTGAATATATTATTTTGATTAAAATATATTGATTTAATTTTAAAGTTTTTATTTACATTTTAAAATTGTCCGAATAATCTGACGGTTCAAAACACTTAAAATATCAATCTTTCATCTGAGTGGGAGAAACAAAATCCTAAAACAACATATCAAATACAACATATAATAAATACCATTGGAAAATATTCCTCACATAGATAATCTATCAATAAAAATATTTATATCATTCATCAAAGTATGTCCCCATATTATCGACACACTTTTACCATTATTGAGTCAACTTGTTGAGGCCATTTAAATATAAATTTGGAGGTCAAGAATGTATAACTCTCTGGAAGGTTATTTTTTACGACATCTTTGGAATTGAATTTTTTTCCTATCAAAGGGTTTTTCAAATTAAGGAATTAATGGTAGTCAGTTGGTACTTGATCTCGTTAGAATGAAGGATGATGCAAAAGTTCCAGCTCAAGTTCCTGTAGCTTTCTCACTGTCTTAAGTGCAATGTGTCTTTTTTACATTGTCGTGGAGCAAGATGGGAGTCGACTTGTTTAGCAAACGCGACTGTTTTCTTTGCGTTTTCGTATTATATCTTATAATATGTTGTGATAATAGACTACCCATGCGACATACAACCAAGCACTCACCATCAGATTCTTTTGATGGTTGTTTTGGTTGGAACTCAGTTTTGTGCTTCATTTGTCCATACTTTTTACCACAAGTTACAATTCGATTCAAAAAGTGAGAACATTTATAATGAGAAAGCATCATCAAGCAAATATCCAAACGCTTTTATTTCTGCTTTTAATTCAACTCATGTTGAATTGACTTATCCAACCTTTGCACTTCACCAAATTTGAGTCACATGATTCAATATGGTTTTGTAACAACAATTGTTAGCGATAAATGATTAAGATTTTTTGAAAGATTTGTCACTACCTTTAAACTCTGACCCAATATTTAACATTTATCAGAGAGGGTGAGTAATTTTGTAGTTGACTCTAGAATATCGTGGATTTCACAGCACGTCTTCTTCTGCAACACAAATAGCTTGATAACGCTGCGATAATCGACTTCTAAAATCATCGCTTTGACAAAAATTCAAAATGTCAAAATAAAAATTTTAAAGCGTTTGATAAAATAAAACAATAACTGAAATTAAAACCAATAATTATTTATTTTCTGAAATCATTCAATTTTCAGCAATACTGTAAAAGTACATTATCTTAGATTTATTATTATTATTATTTTTCGACACCAACAAATTGAATGGATTACGGTAAGCAGAGGGGATAAATAACGTGATAAACAATGTTTAGAATACTTTAAAAAATGTTGGTTCGACGGAAAAAATATTTTAAGTTGCCAAAGGAAAAAAATAAGAAAATTCAATTCAAAAAATAATAAATTTTGATTGAACAATTAATATTTAAAAAATCAATAAAAGTATTGATTGACAAATTTGGATTTTAAATTAAAAGGATTAGAAGTTTTCTAGAAACCATCATCACTTCACAATTTCCTTAGCCAATTCCCTCAATTTCCATTTAGTAAAAGAAAGTTCCGAAGAACAACAAGGAGATCCGAAAGAGATAATAATTAAACAATTCCGTTTTTCCAACAAAAAAGAAAATTAAATAATAATTGTAAACTATAACTATTCCGTCTTTCCTCAACCAATCTCTTCAATTTATAACCAGTCAAAGAAAAAAAATCAAATCTCTAATTGGAGACGATAATAATCAAGAAGATCTGAGAAAGATAATAACCTAACAATTCAGTTCTAACTAAAAATAAAGCAAGTAACGTGTATTTTTTTAAAAAAACCAATCGACCTGTTTCTTGTTGTTGTGATCGAGAAAAATTTCTTTTTTTCTTCGATATCTTTCCGTTATAGTTATGAATTATCAATATATTTGTTAATTATTTCGTTTCGAGTTTATTTCAGTTCGTTTGATTAATAAATTAGAAAAGAAAGCACTTTTAATTATTATGAATTTTTGAGATTGCTTCCTTTGCAAATTGAAGTTTTGTTGATTTTAGGAATGTATTTTTTTAAATAGACGGGTTGAAAAGAACAAGATCCCATTACACATCAACGAAATAAGCCTTTCTAATAATTTTGCTACGTGGTTTCATACAGCCATTTGATTTGTGATCGTATAAAACTTATTGATCCTTATGGGTTTATAAAATAGTAAATTGATTAAATATATTTTAAAATTGTAATTCTGCTATACTAATGATAAATTTTACTTAGTTTTATTAGAATGTTTAAATTTGATATTTAAATGAAATTCAATACTGCTACAATGTCTTTGATTATCGATTATTTTAAGATTTTAAACAATTTATAAAAATATCCCTTATTCAATGGTTTAAAAGACATTTGTAAAATGTTTTTCTATCATATAAAAAATTATATTCATTATCTCATATGACTGCATATCACAGCACCAATAATTTCAGTTTTTAATATTTAATACAAAAAGAGTATAACGTTGTTATAGTCAAATGTATTTAATCACAATAAATACTGTAAAAGGTCAACACAACTTTGCGAATTATGTTTTTGCAGTTTTTAAGACTAAACCTTAATTAATTATTTTTTAGATCAATAATAATAGAAAATAAAAGAGGAAACGATTTAATCTAAAAACGCTTTTAACAAAAAATGAGGAGTTAAATAAACAAGTGGTGCGTTCAATAAGTACCCAAACAAATATAAGAATAATAATACGTTATCCTGCAAGACATTAGTATTGTTCCATATGGTCATTAGTGGTCATGAAAAGGATTAGTTTTTTATGTTTATACATGTTTACTTTCCGAGAGCTGTTTGATATTTTTGAATTATTTAATAAATATTCATTATAAATATTCTATATATAGTGAGGAAAATCAAAATTTAAATTTTTAAATTTATTATGGAAGATTTTTCATTATCATAACGAACAATTACAAACATTTTACCGATTTATACAGGGTGGTCCAATGGTTAAGTATTGCTTTTTGTACAGAAATGGAATCAACTAGTTAACATGATTTTATCCATTCTTTATATTAGCTTACTATATATATATATATATATATATATATATATATATATATATATATATATGTGTGTGTGTGTGTATCTGTGTGTGTATCCATTTAATTTAAAAACATATTTTTGAAGGTCTTTTACTCAATTAATTTTCTCCAAACTTTGCATATTTACTCATTTTCAATGACAATAAATAATTATGTGAACATTTGACCAAAAAAACTTTTTAAGGTCTCAAAATTGAGAGAAAACAGTCCCATCAGAGTTCCTGAACAATATTAATATAAAAAAAAATCTAGTTATAAATAATAAGTAGTTTATATTACTCAAAAAAAATAAAATGAAAAATAAATAAAGTCCACTAAACCGATTTAAAGTAAATCAAAAAAATATTTTTAATATGCATGCTTTATGCGGGCAGAACTCTGTTTGAACAACATAATTTTCTAATTTTTTTTTATTTTTTTGAAAATATTTTTTAATTAAAACTTTGTTGGCAAAGTAGAGTTTTGTCTGCATGAAGAATGGATATAAAAAATTTAATCTCTGTAAACTAACGTACCGAAATTTAGGATTACATAATTTGAAACTTCAGGCCAAAAGGAGTTAAAAAATAACGTAATATTTAGAAAAAAGATCAATATTGTTAAGACCTGAAATTATTAAATAAAGTATAATGACGATTTTTTTCTCATCCTCCCTCTGTTTGAACAAACGCTCAAATTAAGACTTTGAATGTTTCGAAAAAGAATATGACCTACCTAAATAATGTAAAATAAAAAATAAAAATTATTTATAACAAGCATAAATTTTTAGTATAATAATATATGTATTATTATTTTTATTATTATTACCTTTATTATTTACCCTAAACGCATTTCACCTTCATTTCTTGGAGACCCATAATTAAGCGGGCGCTCCTGGACTTGTTGTATTAAGGCGTTTTGACGTCTCAATTGATTAAAAAATAGTTTATAAATAAATATATTGTTATAAACTAATTTTCTTAAAGCTTTTTATAAATCGATTATTCGGAATATTCTTCATCATCAACAATTATATTAATGTAATAATGTTACTTTTATTTTTAAAAGGAACAAATCTTTTATTTATTTATTTAATTTCAGATTTTATTGGATAATAATGGCAAAAAAGTTTTAAAAATTTTAATTATTAATGGGTCGTAAGTTACAATGCTCACTAATCCGGATTTTGAGATGATGATTTGTTTCTCAAATGTTCGAGTTTTTACAACCGTGACGATGAATTTTTAAACCAAATTAGCTTGCAATCCACAAATCGCTTTTGATTTATTCAAGAGGAAGCTTTGAATTTTGCATTTATTGAAACAACTTTGACACTACTTATATTCTTGCAAATACTCTTGTTAAATGCTTCTTGATAAATTCCTTCAGAGTCTGGTGTTTTGATTATTTGCTTGTGATCTTCAATGTTTTCGTCACTTAGTCCTTTCTTAACCCGTGTTTTTGTACATAATTTGTCTAATGTAATTTTAATGCTGTGATCTATCTTTTTTTTTGTATACGTGTTATACTTCAAGCGTCTTCTAAGAATATTTAAACTATTAAGAATATTTATTTATTTATTTTGCGGTTTAAAAATTGGAAGACAATTTAGAAAGTCTGTGAATGTAGGCCCTTTATCATGCACTCTATATATTTTTCCTCACAAAAGATCTGTAAAGATCTGTGTCTATTGTCCGTCTGCATAATTCATTTCGAAATTTCCCATTCATCCTAGTATATACGTATTATATATAAAAGTGTTTATTAATTATTTAAATATAATAAATATATATATATATATATATATATATATATATATATATA
>MQRK01244389.1:37281-48430 GCA_001938485.1 Girardia tigrina
ATATATATATATATATAGAGAGAGAGAGAGAGAGAGATAGATTTAAAAATTTTATAATACTTATATTTTAAAAAAATATACAGTTTTTTGGGAAATGTTTTTTTTTGTTTCGGAAAAATTTGTAAAAGTTTGTTAACTGGAAAATTCAAGAGTTTTTTAATGTCTTTTGTTTTAATAATATGGAGTAAAATTAGAAAACAAATAAAAATTTTTGAGTTGCGTTTTCGTGAATTACAAATATGAGTGAATTAAAACTGATTTCTAAGTTAACCGAAGCCGATTTGCGTGAATATCAAGAAACAATACAAAGCGGAAGACTCTTCCAGTCGTTTAATAATGATATATTATATTTAAGCGATCCAATTTTTTGTTTTTTCTGTTTTTTAATGAAATTTATCGAATAAAGACAATGAATTATATAATTTTCAACAGAAAATTCGAACGTTTTTCTTAACGACTGTTCTTCCACCGATGAAAGAGACGACTATGGATTTATTCGATAATAAAATCGATATTAAATTTTCGATGATTCAAATTTAAATGATTATAATTCAAAAATGGAATTTCAACCGCTCACAGCAGCATCAATTATAGCAATGTTAAAATCTTTTCAAAACGAAGGCGACGAGATCCCCGTATGTATGGACCCGGTGTCCTCGAATATTAATAATTTTAATAATAATATTAATAATAATATTAATAATTTCAGAAAAAAGAAAAGTAAAAATTTTATAAATATTAACGGGAAAAAAGTAAATTATAAAACCCACCAGTTTTATACTGCATTGAGTATGTTCCTTTTTAAAATAAACAAAAATTATAAAACAAGATATTTGTTTTAAAAAATATAAATTTAAGCAAAAAAAACAATTGAAATCTTAAAGCATTTTCAGTTTCCAAATACAAATAAATGCAAAACAATTTCTTAAGCTGACTCTTTGTGCAGCAACAGTTGTAAGATTCCTTCATGTCAGCAAGAAGACAGAACGCAAATGTGACTGCAATAAAAGGAATTACAATTTATAAAAACAATTATTTAATGGAGAATAATTGCTAAATAATTTTCTTCTGTCTTTTGCATAAACAATATTTTTTTAATTTATGTTTCAAATGCTATTGTAAATTTAAGTATTTAGAAAATATAATCCTTAAGTGAATAAAATAAAGTTTTATTAAATATAATACAATGTAATCATGAAATGTGATATATAATATTATATAATTTAACTTAATATTATATAAATACAGGGAACCCTCGGTTTACACCGCCGTTCCTTTGCTACAAAAGCCGGCGCAAATCGAATAGCCGTAAAATGAACACATATATAAATTGATGTAGAGGATTAAGTTCTCGGTAAGTTAATAAAACCTATTTGTATTAATATAATATAATATAACTTATAAATTTTATTTTGTAATTATATTTGATAAATCTCTTTATAGATCAGATCTCTTACATTTTACTGAAAAAATGTATTCAGCTTTAATTTTTGGAAGGTTCTTTTACTTCTTTAAGAATTTCTGAATATGATCAAATGTTTGCTATGATTATTCTTTTTGCATCTATATTGCGTCTTAAATTATAACTACCCAAATTCATAGGACTAGTGTTTCATGAGTGAAAGGACACGCTTTAGAGTGTTCATTTTCATTACTTTCGAAGAGTTTTGAAGAAATATTCTTATTCAACGCAACAGATGAGAATTTACGTATATTGAATCGTTGAAATCCGAGGGCTATCTGTTTTCGTTCACAAAACGTTTTTTACATCTTATCAAAATCTATCTGACATACATTTGCAAGGAAAAGGTTACAAAAAGTTTAAGGACGAATGTCTATACATAAAAGTTATTGCACCTAACAAAAATAAGTTACCCTTTCGAAACAATGAAGTTCGGTAAGCATTAACAATTACACATTAAACAAACAAATTCATAAATGCGTCACAAGTAACTCTTTCCAAATAATTTTTAAAATTACTGCACAATATTTTAAAATTAGTTGTTTTCACCTCCGACTTACAACCCTTCCTATGTCCAGCAATATTACTCCCACTACCCAATCGTCCATGCTCCTGAATCCGTTTACAGAGATGATGAGACGTCTCTCCAATGTATGTAGCGTTGCACCCATTACACGAAAATTCATAAACCAGATTGAAACATAAACTCAAAGGAGTACGAGATTTATTGCTGAACATACTTTGAATTTTGTAAGATTTAGAAATGATTTTTAAATTCAAATTTTTATTATCGATTGATTTTAAAATAGATTGTCCAAACAAGTCTCTCTTCCAATTTGTTGAAAATATTTAATTAGTTATTACGCAAGATGTTTGCATAATCATCAATTTGCTGTATATAAGACAGCGAAATTGTTGTTTATTCAGCCTGAAGATGGTGGAAAATCCACCGAAATATATTGCGACAATAAAATTTGAGTTTAATCGCGTTCTGGATTATAAAATTTTGCCATTATTTTTTAAATTTCTTATTAAAAATTCATAAAGTTCTCAAATTTAAAAACTTATTTCAATTAAACAAGAAATTAAGTTAATTAAAAAAAACATTCTATATGTGTTAGAAAAAAGCTTGACTCCATAGTAATTGTTGAATAACTTCCTGTAGAAAAAAATTGATTCACATTATGAGAGACAGTTCTACGAATCGTTATTTAATAGAAAAATACCCGTCATATGACGGGGCAGCTGAATTTTCGACTTCGAAAGTTTCTCTTTTAATTTTTAAATCGTAATTATTATAATTTATTATTTATTGTTTCGAATTCTATGTTGATTTAACAGTCAGTCAGTTAAATCGGCTCCTGGAGCCTTTCGGCAAAGGAGCTGTACAGACAGAACCATTTCGATGCGGACTATGCAGAGTTATCTCAATTTTATGCGGATTCAATCACTGTTCCTCCAATATTTCTCATTTTATCAGCATATATATAATCGTAATAAAATTTGAGCTTGACCGACAAACCGTGAATCAGATAACAATATTTTGCAAATTTAACCTTAATTGATTTTTAGAAATATAATTAATAAATAATTGATGGAAATCGTCATTTATCAAATAGATTAGTATTTTATTGATATTTTCATAAAAATTTTCACTAAATCGTCAAAATCGTCATTATTCGAAATCGGTGTTAATTTTACCATTTAACGATATTATGACATCATTGCCTAACCATTGACCTACTTTTTGCATTGTGCACAATCCTTTTTCTGAAATCCGCATTTCATACTTGTACACCTAATATTGATCCGGGCTATCCAGATAAACAACGTCCCCTTCCTCCGCAATTTTGCATTTTATTTGTTGATAATATTTCTTAATAACGAAAATTTGTAATTTCTACAAAATCGATTTTTAGCAAAATAATTAGTGAATAAGTGATACAATTCATCATTTATCTAATGAATTAGTATTTTATTGATAATCTAATAAAAATTTTCACGAAAATCCGTGTAGGAATCATCAAAATCGTCATTATTTGAAATAAGTGTTAATTTAACAATTTAACGACTTTTACGGTTTTTGATCGATTTCATCGGCTTCCGGGCGTTTTCTGGCAAAGGCGCTACAACGAGAAAATTGTATTTATACGGGCTATCCAGATTGACCCCGATCTTAAATGGATTCACTCTGGTTCGTCCGCAATTTCACATTGAAAAGCGTGACCGACAAACAAATAAACAAACTAACCAACACACTTTTTAGACAAATATTATGTATGTAGGACACTACAATCCATTAATTAATATTCAAAATGGGCAAAGTAAGGCCGTATAAATTGTTAACAATTTTTATTAAAATGAATAAAATTTTTGGCCATTAATATCCAATAAAATCTTGAAAAATTAAATATTCACTGAATAAATCTCCCACTAATTAACGGTTTATTATCTTACATATTACATTATAATTGCTGACGATGGAAAATGAAGTTCTGAAGTACAATAATCAATTTCTTAAAAAATAAATAACAAAATTATTTTTTAAAATATTTTTATATATATTATTTATTGCTCTTTATATTATTAATATTTATAGTGGAAAATTTTATATTAGAATATTTCTATTATTATTTTAATATATTAGAGTTTAAATTATGAAATTATTATGTACAAAAATTTTTGTTTTGCATTAAATATAATAAAATCATTTGTTCACCATTCTTACTGTTTTGTTCAAATACCATGCTGAAATAGAAAATATGTCATTTAAAACATGTCATGCACGAAAAAATTATTTTTGATACATTTTAAAGCTTAAAGATTAATTTAATTTTTTTTAACAATTTGATGTAATCTTATTTAAAACTCAGTTATTTAATATATTGTTTTGCTCTGAGGGAGTGTTTCTCAACAACATATTGAGGTTCATTTTATCAAATATAATTAATAAAAACATAAATTCTTCGTTATATCTTTTGATTTTATATTTCAAAACAAAAACATAGACGCCATTTTACTTCCATTTTGTGATAATAAAATAATCGATTCTCTGATTCGGTATTGCTTATATAATCGGGTGCCATAACGTCATTTATCGCATAAATCAAAATACTGTTATATGATTGGCCAAATCACTTACAATGTAATAAACCTTGAGCAACGTGCAAAAAGATTCATTCAATCATATTAAATTATTTGGATCTTGTTGAAAATATGCCCCCAGGGGCATATTTTTTAGTTGTGTAATTTTAGGGGCGTACTTTTTAGTTGTGTAATTATATCTCATTATAAATACATCTTATTTATTTTAATGTTCATAAATATTTTTTGGATCACATCACTTAGTACGTATGAAACAATCATAAGAAGACTAATGAATGCTGATTTACAAGACACGATAACATATTCCAATTTAAATGCTCTAGGATATGATCATGATACAGTTAATCATTCGATTAATTTTGTAGAGCCTAGAACCGAGATTCACACACAAAATGTTGAATCTTATTGGAATAAAAACAAAACACTGTGCAAGAAAATGAAAGGAGTCAAAAAAGAATTTTTGCAGGATTACCTTAATGAGTTTATGTGGCGAGACAACATTTCTGGAGATTCTTTTGAAAAATTGATGAATTTATTGAAAAATTATTTTAATGATGAATAAATTTCATAATTTTGTATTGTTTTTTTATTGTATTTATTACACGGGGCATATTTTTTAGTTGTGTAATTTTAGGGGCGTACTTTTTAGTTGTGTAATTTTAGGGCATACTTTTTAGTTGTGTAATTTTAGGGGCGTACTTTTAACATGATCCAATTATTTTTCATGTATGACATAAATATTGTAATGATCATCTAAAAAATGTATTAAAAATGTGGAATTTTTGGTAAAAATAATAAGTGACAATTCAAATTTTTAAGATTATTCCAAAAAAAACTTAAACTGAAGCCAACAAATAAAATATAGTTGGTCTAAATAATATTAAATAATATTAAGAAAACATTTTAATTTGATATTGATTGTTTTAAATATTATAGAAAAAATTTTTTAACATGTAATTTACAATTTTTATTAAAAAAATAACCATTATTCAATTTTATAAAAAATTTTTGTCAAGAAAATTCCGAAAAATTGTCGAAAATTTCTGATTAAATATTCTTTTTATGAAATAATTTATGCCGATTGTCAGATGTAAATGATAATAAATTATTAAAATATCTGTAGGAAAACACAAATGATAATTTTTTTGTAAATAATTACAAGTAATATAGCTGGAGCGGAAATTTTGATTTGACCGAACATTTGCCAGTTTAAGGAAAATAAATACATAAATAAAATATATAATTAATAAATTAACTAATTAAGTAAAATAAAATTAAACTAAATAAGTATATAATTAAATAAAGCTAATTTAAATTAAACATTAAATTAATAAATAATTAAATACAATAAGAGAATTTTAAAAATAACTGAATTTAATTTCCGATAGAAAGTGTACTTTTGAGCGATGTTGAAAGAAATTCTTACCGGTTTATACATGTAAAGATTCCAGTATTTACTACCACCACTGACTTCACTTGTAGCTGAAATTGAAGCGTTCAATAAAAACCTAGAATTCGAAAAGACAGTGATGTATGATTTTGAATTAAAAAAGCTAAAGAAGATAAAACTCAAAAAGAATTTATGGAATCGACCCAAAAAGGCAAAGACAAATTAAAATTAGAATCAGAAATAATAAGCGTCAAAGAAAAACTCGATATTTGGTTGAAATATAAAAAATCAGCTTTGAAAATTAGTCAATAGGAAAATCTTTAACATTGAGAAACGTACCTGGAGAAATAAAGATAAATAATCGACAAGGAGATACTAGCTTATACACATAAACATTTTTATTACCATAGAAAATATATAAATGTGGATAAACGGATCGTGACTGTGATAAGTATTTGCAACGTCAATATCAGAATTCATTTTTTATTCAAATTATATCTTTATTATAAAACAACATTCAAACAAATTTTCAAACTATTTTCCTAATTAATAATTAATCCGCCGATCTCTATTTTCAAATAATTATAATAATTTTTCATAATTTTAATTAAGTCACAACAACATTCAACTTTTTAAATTTTTTAAACAAAAATATTTATCAAAATGTTTTTACATATATTAAATTTTTTTTAAAAAAATATTTAATGTTTAAATATATTTTTTTATTTTAACCTTTTTATCCTGTTTTTATAATTTTGTTTTTCAACTGAAATCTTATATGCTGTTTTTTTTAAAAAAACCATTTTTAATATTTTATTATTTTAGAAATTTTGAAAATACGTTATATTTAATTTCAATTTTGTATTTTTTAAAAATTTAATCTTTTAATCCTATCTTTAAATTAACTTAGAAAAATATAAAATAAGAAAATATATTTTTCAAATATTAATAAATTTTTTAATAAAGAATGTTTTTTAATTAATGTTTTTTAATGAATGTTTTTTTTTAATTAAGAATGTTTTTTAAAGAAATTAATTCAAAATTATAACATATATTTTTACCAATATTAATAAAATTTTTAAAGAATGTTTTTTAATTAATGTTTTTTACTGAATGTTTTTTTTAAATTCAAATTAATTTTTAAAAATTTTCAATTTGATTTTAAATCAAAATAATCTTTTTTAAAACTTTTCAAATGTTGATCGGCGCAACAAATATTAATTACCTCTTCATAGAGACAAAGCACAAGTTCTGAAAATCTATTATAAATGTTTTATAAACAATCTTAATTTGAGTTTTTTAACCAATCTAAATGACACTTTAACCCAGTTTTAATGTGGATGACCATTGAATGAAAAGGTTTCTTACATAGTTCCCGTGACAGTTCTAAATACCAAACACGTTTGATAAAGTTCGATGAAATCTTGTACGCTACTTGTACGATGGTATCTCACATAAGTTTTAAATGGAACTGATATCAAAAGAGTTTCCAGGATATCCCAGAATATGAATCCACTTTTAAGTGAACCAATCCTTTAGAGTCTAAAGGAATCTAAATTCATACTCCTGTCTTATTTTATCTGCAAACGTCTAAAGTTTGGACGTTTGTAGATAAATTAAGACAGGAGTATGAATTTTGTTAAGAGATTGAAAATTCTGATATTTTTAGCGCTTTAATAAGTTGACAATTGAACCAAACTAACAAAATGTTTATTTATTGATAAAATGAACCTTATCAAAGTTTGAAATTGTTTGTAAAAAGCAAAATGTTTGAGTAACATAATACGATTTCAAAGAGTATTTTCGGTAGGTACCTAGCTTTTAATCAAAAAATCTTTCTTTTTATTCTTGTACTATTCACATAAAACGTTTCAAATTTTTCTGTTAAGGGTAGGATTTGTCATAGGTTTTGTTGCATATTACTAAATTAAGTGAACATGGTACTTGGTCATAATTCTTCATCGTCTGTGAGATTTATCTTCATATTACATTATAATTGCTGACGATGGAAAATGAAGTTCTGAAGTACAATAATCAATTTCTTAAAAAATAAATAACAAAATTATTTTTTAAAATATTTATATATATATTATTTATTGCTCTTTATATTATTTATAGTGGAAAATTTTTTTAGTGGTTACATTATAATTTCGACTCTCTTCTTTGTGAATAAGCACTTTTCCTATTTATTTTTATTTATATTTTTATTCATAATTATTTATTTATTATATTTTAAATATATGAACAAATACAAAATGTGAGGATTTTGGGAAACTCTTCTAAAGATTTGAATTAAAATCTAACTAAACATTTTAAATATATCATAGACTAAAGATAAAAATGTAACATTTATTTATTTGCTTATTCGGATTTGTGAATATTGTAGTTATTATTTTCAGATTAATTAAGAGATTATTCGATCCACTACCGTTTAATATCGATTTACGTTTGGCTCGTTTTTTCTTTGATATTGCTATTTTTTGAAAATTAAAAACATTCGTTATGTTTAAACAACGATTTAAAAACGGAACCCGAATTGAAAAAATCATATCACTATGAACGAATATCTTAACCATTGTTTTCATTTCAGGAAAAAATATCGGTTAATATAAAGAATAATTATTTAAAAACAAATAAACGCCATTTAAAAATATATTTTAGGATAATATATTTCGACGGTTTAACCGTCATCATCAGATCACTGATTATGTTCTTTTTTATTGCTTTTATATAAGAAACGAATGATTATGTAATCACTTGCGTAAGTCTAATCGAAAACTCTTAACAAATTAGTTGAGAATGCTGTTTGAACATTGATTTTCGGATCACATGATCTTATGAACAATGCTTCACATGACACTCTCTCCCAATAATTTTTAAAATGCTTGCACAAAATCTTAAAATCATTTATGCTCACATTACATTTACACGTTTTTTTATGCATAGCAATATTACTCTTTCCCCCATAAATGACTGTGTTCTTGGACTCTTTTGCAGACATGACGGGCAGTCTCTCCGATGTATGTGTCATTGCACCCGTTACATGTGTATTGATAAACAATGTCCGAACACAATCATTGGGAGAGTGTCATGTGAATAAGATCATGTTATCCGAAAATCAATTGTATTTATAGATTTTATGTTTTTGTCAAACAAAATATAATGAAATTTATTCTATGAATTATTCTATTAAAATTAAATAAATTAAATTCTAATAAATTACTAAATACGAAATTTTTATAAATGAAAAAAATATTACATTGTAATAAATTATTTTTAAATGTTTGTTTCTCATAAATTATAGAAAGAATATTTTCATTAACATTAATTATTTGCTTTTTTATACAATAATGGAAAAAAACAATAAAATATCTGAAAACAATGAATTATAGTTGAAATTATTAATTATTATGTTTAAATTAATTAATGGAATGGTAATTAACGTTTCATTGAAGGATATAAGTCTTGATGAGAGGCAAATTTTATTGTGTTATTTATTGATTATTTATGTATTAAAATGTGGATAAATCTTTTGCAATTAATTTACTTTAGAATTTTCTTCTTATTAGTTTAGAAATTTTAACAAAAAAAGAGAAGAAAAATGTAACGAACCGTCTTACGTTTGACCAATACATATAATTGCCGGAGATACAAACAATAAACAAGTTTCTTTTCAAAAAAATATTATATTATTTATTTGAGATTTATGCATTTATAATATTTATTTTTTCGTGTAATAAATTTATTCGTAAAAAAATATTTCGATAAATAATTTTAAAATATTTAAAATTAAACTCATTTAAAACAGTAAATAAATAATTAATCTTTCGTTAGTTAAATATTTAATTAAATTTTTTAATTAAATTTAATTAAACTTTTAATTAAATATTTGTATTATTTAATGAAGTTATAATTAGCATATTTCAAAATACTTTGACTTCAAATTTCAGCGTAGAAAAATTAACATAAAATTAAACGAAGATAAAACTTGTTAAAATTTGATACATAATTATATATTAACATAAATATAAATAATTTCAAATATGGGATGAATAAATAAATATGTTTTATGACCACAGATTTCTTTTATTTATATCTTCATTTTATTACTTTCAAAACTAATAATTTGGAAAAGATGTTTTCAATTTATTTATTTATTTTTATGAAATATATTTATAAAAAAATATAATTAGAAGACAAAATTTAATGTAATAAATTCATTTTGACATATAATTAAAAAGTTTATTATCATGATTTTAATATTTTATCATCTGAGTTTAGCTACAAGCAAAAGATAACTTCAATCTTCTTTGACACAGATAATTAAAATAATTTTTACTTTGGTATAATCAAACAAAAATTGAATAATGAAAATTATTAAAATTTTTTATCAAGTTATAAAAGGAAAATAAATTTTTTAAAATTATTTATTTTCAAAGCGTAATATATTAATTTTAGTTACTTCATTATTGTGTGATCGTTTCCTTTGTAAATTCTTCCAATTTGTATGTGTTCTCGTTGATCTGCAGTATGTACTTTTTTGTGTTTTTTAATAGTTCAGAACACAGACGTGTCAGTTTTAGAGGAATTATATACGTGAATGAGAAACAAACAGTACACCCGGTGGAATGAAAATAGATCCAGGGAATTGGAAAATTCCAGTGGATTTAAAGTAATTGATACTTAAAAATAATAATTGATGCTCGAAATAAAAGATTTCAAACTTTGAAAATGATCAAAAATAGCTGCGAAAAATCCATTTCAAACGGGAGTTTGATCATTAAAAGTTCGCATAATGAGATTGAAAGATCAAGAAGAGCACATTTACGAAATAAGCGTAAACTTATCCTCAAATAACAGAATAAAAGGAAAAAAATTTAACAAAAAAAACACGAATATTGATATAAAATAAAAAATTTTTTTTATAAAAACAACCACGTTTTTCAAGCATTACCAATGCACTAAAAGGAGGAAAATAATTTTTTCTAGACATGTGAGAAATTTTATACCTAACCAAAAACGTGGGGCGGATTTCTGAATTACTGCTATTAGTAACTGCTATTTTCTCTATATTGCTTTTTAGTAACAATCGATCATTTCTATGCCCCACGTTTTTGGTTAGGTATAAAATTTCGCACATGTCTAGAAAAAAATTATTTTCGTCTTTTTAGTGCATTGGTAATGCTTGAAAA
>MQRK01244389.1:48480-64807 GCA_001938485.1 Girardia tigrina
TTTTTCAAAATTTTTTTTATCAAATTGTATTGTCATCGGAAGCAAGCCTGTATAAAACTTCATTTATGAAAATAAACGAAAAGATTGCTATTTAATACAGTGTATAAATTTGTAGATAACCGTAAGTGGTTTTTTTGCAAAAAAATTAGAAAAAATTATTTTTTTTCAAAATTTCTTTTATCAAATTGTATTGTCATCGATAGCAAGCCTGTATATAAAAATTCAGCTCAATTGGATGACTGAAAGTGGTCGAAAAATCGATCGCAAGATTTACAAACAAACAGACAGACAGACATACAAGAAAGTAAGTTAAGAAAAAAAACGTGGTAATAACAAAGAAAATTTGCTTATTAAAATGTACATTGTAAAGTGTTATTTTATATCAACTAAAAATATATTCATCTTTAGTTAAAAGTTTCGTTTTCATGACTCATACACATTCAGCTTATATCGACGAGAAATAAATCTAAGAATACATAATATACATAATTAATAAATACTAAATTATTAAGTTTTAAAATGATAAAATGATAGAATAATGTAATTTTATAAAGTAAGTAAAATAACTAAGGGTATTTTTTCTATTTCTTTATCCGGACTCTACGTTCCTATCAAATATTCTGGGAAACTAATGTATAAGGAATTCTACATCTCCTTTTAGAGCTCCTGTTAGAGCTCCATTCTACTGGAAGATTGCTTAAAAATATCTTCTTTCAGACTTCAATACAGAAACTAAACATATTTATAATTAGCAGCATTAGGTGGGTTGTCATCGAAAAAGAATGGCCCATACAATTGACTACTCAAAATTCCTATTAAAATGTTCACTTTATTTAATATGATATGAGCGTAAAAGCTACTTCATCCCTTTGGGGAGTCAGTTGAATATTGGTTCGCTGATCAAAATTTAAATAGTTTGAAAAATTATTTGGAATTGAAATCAAATAGAAAATTTTAAATTAATTAAAATGATAATTAAATTTGAAAATATTCTTTATAAATTCATTTGATTTAAAATATTATTTTAGTTGAAAAATAAGTCTATCAAAACAGATAACAGATGAAACAGTATTTTTTAAAACAATAATTTTATTTGAATTTTATTAAAATTTTTATTCTATTATTTGAAAAAAATTATTTTTCAAATTTTAAATTCAATTAAGGATATGATTAAAAAAATTAAATATTTAAAAAATAAAAAAATTGAATATTAAATATAACGTATTTTCAATAATTCTAAAAATAGTAAAAATAAATTATAAAAACAAATAAACGCCATTTAACAATATATTTTATGATAATATATTTCGACGGTTTAACCGTCATCATCAGATCACTGATTATGTTCTTTTTTATTGCTTTTATATAAGAAATGCATGATTATGTAATCGATTGCGTAAACGAAAAAGGAAACAATATCAAAAATTCATAATAATTGAAAGTGCTTTCTTTAACAAATATATTGATAATTCATAACTATAACGGAAAGATATTCAAGAAGAAAAGAAATTTTTCTCGATCACAACAACAGGTTGATTGGTTCTTTAAAGAAATACACGTTACTTGCTTCATTTTTCGTTAGAACTGAATTGTTAGGTTATTGCCTTTCTCAGATCGTCTTGATTATTAACGTCTCCAATTAGTGATTTGATTTTTTTATTATTGACTGGTTGTAAATTGAAGGGATTGGTTGAGGAAAGACGGAATAGTTATAGTTTACAATTATTAATTAATTTTCGTTTTTGTTGGAAAAAACGGAATTTTTTAATTATTATCTCTTTCGGATCTCCTTGTTGTTCTTCGGAACTTTCTTTTACTGATTGGAAATTGAGGGAATTGGCTAAGGAAATGGTGAAGTGAAGATGGTTTCTAGGAAACTTCATATTCTTTTAATTTAAAATCCAAATTTGTCGATCAATATTTTTTATTGATTTTTTTTATTACTATTAATAGTTCAATCCAAATTTATTTAAACAGAAAAGAAAATAAAAATGTACATTTACAGTAATAAATTATAAATTTTTTTTAAAAAACGCTAAATTAAAACAGCATATTGTATTTAATTTGAAAAACAAATTTTGAAAAACATTAAAAAAGTATTAAAATAAACAACAAATTTAAAAATCAAATATTTTCATAAAAATTTTAAAATTAAAAAATGAAATATTATTTTGATTTGATAGAAATTTTAAATAAATTACAAATTATTGGGAAATAGAGATCGGTGGATTGATTAAGAAAATAGTATGAAATTTTGTTTGAAAATTGTTTATGATAAAAGTAAAAATTGAGTAAAGAAAAACATGATTTCTGAAATTGATGTTACAAACACTTCTCACAATCCCCAAAGACAATTTTGTCCAAAAATGTGTACCAAAGTCAAATTTTTCAAATAGCATTTCACAAATCGTCAATCTTACTGGTTTATCTTCTTCAGATAGTTCTAGCAAGACTTGGTATTTGTAGAGAAATAATGTCCTTCGAATCGATGTGAATCGAAAGATATTTCCTATTTTTTTATTATGATCTGAACATTATCATCAACTTTTTTAATAGTCATTCACAGTTCCTGTTTCTTTGATATTTAGGTATAAGATATTTAACATAGTATGATGGGATGAAATGGTTTTTCAACCATTCTTCAGTGAATTGTGCTTCAGTAATGAGTACAATTCATAATTTGTATACAAATTAATAATTTCAATACGTTAACCATTTGGATAAATTTAGAAAATGGCGGGAAATAAACCAAAAAGGAAACACTGAAATGAAATTTTATATAAAACTTGTTCTTCTCTAAAAATATGTTTTGTTTTATTTTAATAATCGTTATTGGAGTTGGTTATTAATTATATGAAACATTCATTTAGAAAGTGGTCTCAATAAATGTATATTTAAATTGAAATATTTATAGGTTTAAGTTTCAATGAAAATAAAGATCTACGGACTGAGAACAGAATTATTAAAATCTCATAATATAAGTAACCAGAAATGCTTTATTGATAAATAACTTGAAGGTGTTCATGTAATCACTGATAATTGGTACTAATTGACAAATAAACTTAGCCCCCTTTTTATTATTAAATATAAACTTTATTTTGTTTAATCTCATTTTATCATACAATGCATATAATCACTTTTCAATAATTAAGCAAATACAGTAAAATTCATACAGTAAAAATCCATGTTCTTAAAAAGAGAATGATGTTAATTATATTTATTTTTACTTTGAGGCCTCGTTGTATTTAATAGAGTAAGAGATAATTCAGAACAGATTTTCTATCGGAATAAACATATGAATTATCTTTTCTTTTTGACAAAATTGTCTTTTTTAACTTATATTTCTCGTATTTGCAATATTAATGCTTGTATTCGGATTTTTTTTAAAAAAAACATAATTTTAGGAATTTTAATTTTTTAATGAAATAAGCTAAAATTTTCTTTAATTTTTGTTGTGAAGATTGTAAGAAAAATAAAATATAATTTTATACTTATAATAATTTTAGACAACTTATTCTTATTATTTTTTATAAAATAAAAAAGAATTAATAATAATAATTAATTTCTTTTTTTTAATTTCATTTTGTAAAAATAATAATAGTTGATTTCATTAAAAAAATATTTTATGAAAATAGATTTAATTTTCTATTTTAGATTGTTTTCAATGAGTTTTAATGTTTGGGAGAAAAGAATATAAGCAAATATTTATATTAAAATAATTAATAATATACTTAATATGTTATTAAATATTCATGTTGAATTATATTAGAGAATATTGAATGATGTCAAAAAATTTTAATTGATTTAAATAATTTCTTTTTACCAATTTATTTTCAATATATTTCTCCATGCCAATCTGAAATACAAAACTGTTAAACTCTTAAAATTATTTAACCATTTAATTTTACTTTTAGATGAAATTTATCATTTGAATTCGAATCAAACTTTGCTTGTCCAATCGATATTTATACAAATAGTTAATTTAAAGATACTATTCAAAAAGAATTATTATTTAATGTTGCCGAAAAAATCATGCTGAAATAAATTAAAATTGACCGTGTTGTTTTTATAGTATTATAAAATTAAATCATTTATTATGATAATAGATAAAATAGTGTATAAATATAGTATTATAAATATTGCCCTGTACAGTCTACATGTTGACTCAGAAACTGACTGATGGCAACAGATTCATGGCTGTGGGTTTGCTGTTGTCGTTGTTCTTGATGGCCCCATTTTATATTTAATTGGTTGTTCATTTTATATATTTTTCCTTTTTTTAAAAAAAATGGCTTACAAAGAAGTCATAAATAAATTCTTCATAATCATCAACATAAATAAATTCGTTCAATAAAATTTTGTTTCAAAAGAATTCGATAATCAGAAGCTATTGTCTTTCCGACACAAATTAATTCGTTATATCCAACACAATTGGATTGGTAAGACAAAATTGTTCGACAATCAGAAACACTAAATTCGTAGTTGAATCCTAAAAGTTTCGTCAAATCGTCAAAATCAGATAAAGATTGAAGTGATATAAAAATTCGTTTGTGCAAAAGTGTCAATAAAAAGTTGTTAATAAAAATTTCAGAGAAAATTTAAAATTAATTTCAGTAATAACAATCAGAAATAGTTATTATAAAATCATTATTAAAAAAGCTAGCTCTGATTGGTTGACCAATCAGAGTGAGTCATTTGACTCAATCACAATTAATGACTGCAAACACACTCAACCATCGTATTTAAACAAAACTGAAATTATATTTTAAAATCAATTATTCAAATTATTTAATTATATACTTTATCATTATCTTTTACTTAATTCTTTCTTAATTTTTTTAATTATTTATTTTTAAAATGTATTTAAGCAGCATACCAATCAAATAAAGTCAGCAATTTTGTCATTCATCAAAAGAGACGACTCAAATTCTAATTAAAGATTGTCTTTGGATAGGAGACGAAGGGAACATTTGAAATATAGATAAAAATAACAAAATATAAATAAAAGTTTATTTAAATTCCGAAACGAATATAGTACAAATGTTATTGTTATATCTACCAAATTATGTTATGATTATACATAAAATTAATTCTTTGAACTACATTTGTTATATCAATAAAAATATAAATATATTGTTACATTACTTTATTTAATACAAATGGGATTCGTAAGGGATACTGTTCCCTTCTTAAATGTCAAAAAAAGTAAAATAGAAAACAACCAGAAATCTACACAGCCTACAAGAATACATTATTAAAATTACCTAAAATATCCTATTGTATAAGCATTAAGATCAATAATTATCCCCCCAAGACACTACTTTAACTAAATGGAGTTAATTGATATTATCAAAAGTTAAATTTTAATTGTTGGTGCTATAAAATTCAAGTGATAAAGACGGATTGTATGACGTAGAATGATTACTATTAAACAAGATTTGTAAGATAATCTATGGATTATGTTAATAAATTTAATTTTACAAAACTATAAATCCCAATGACACTTGATCTTAGGGACATGTAATCTTGGGGTCCCTTAATTACGGGGGTTTTATTACCGAAACTTTAATTTGAAAAAAATAAACCCTATCTTCTTTATAATCAAGTATTGCATATTATTTATGATTATTTTTACTTACTGATTCATTTACTAGCTATTAACCGCTAACGTTCATCTCACAAAGGATTGTGATTTCAGACCACAATTTATCATTTATTAAAATATGTATAAAATACTAATTATGAGAAAGCTTAGAAACGTATCTGTCAATAGCGAGTATTAGGGCGTCTAAAATTAACTAAATTCAAAATTGGAAGATGTTCTTGGATTTATTAATTAAAAGTTACTTTCGACATTCAAATTTTATTATAATACAAAAACAATGATTAACACATAAAATTTCAACAAACATTTTTTGAGAAATAATTTATTTTACAAAATCTTAAACCCGTATAAATAAAAATATTTATAATTTCATTTTATAAATTTTATCAATTTTAAATTACGATAATATTATCATTCGTGAAATGTAATAAATAAAAAAATCTCTATTGATATTTTCCAGTAATTACCTTTAGTCAAATTTTATAATTTTAATTTAAATTTTTCAAAAATTTTTTATATTTTAAGTGATATATTTTATTTTACATTATTTCAAACATTTTAATAACATTTCTTGATTCCTAACGAAATTTAGTATCTATGTAAATTTAAATTAAATATAATTCATTTTATTTATCATATTCTTTTTTTATTTTCATAAAATAAAAAAACATTAAAAAACAATTCTATCATCCTTACTTATTCATACTCTCACAAAATTATATTAAAATATACAAATATGACTAATATTGTTTTATATTTCTTTAAACCTTAAATTGACTGAAATTATTGACCTAAAGCTTAACAATTAAAAAATGTGTTCTCTGAATTATTACTATGAAATTAATATAAAAATGTCAAACAAGAAAAAACATATTTTATTCAATATAAAAAACAACTTTTCAGACAAATTTATTTAACCGACAATAAAAAGAGATTTTACGTTTCAAAGATTTTCCAAGTTTCATACCGCCTCGTTCATAAAGTCGCCAAAAGGTTATCCGAAATGATTAACAATAATTGAAGAAGTACCACAACATATTTTACGGTTGTTTTTTTATGAATGGACATCACCAAACAAATCGGATAAAATAAATAAAATAATTTTTGAAAATTAAAACATTATTTTTCTTTTCTTTAAACTGTACGAAAATTTATTTGTTTTCCGAAAAATAAATAATTTATTCAATGTTAACCATTTACAATAAAATTATTCATTCTTTTAATGTATAATAAATTTCAAATAGACTGAATTGAAAAAAAAATTAATTAATTAATTGATCAATAAATGTGCAATTAACTTAATTAAAAGTAAACAATAAATAATGAAGTGAATTTTTAATAATTATTACATTGATGGGAAACTGCTCTATTCAATATATATATATATATATATAGTATAAAATTGTTATTAACAATAATAATAATAAAATGTGTCTTTGAGAATTCAAATAATCATTACAATTATTATTTTTATTATTATTATTATTATTATTATTTCTTATTATGTCACCACCTATTCATTTTTATACTCCATTTGATTAGGTAATATAATCTATGATTCATTAAAGATAAAAAAGAAAAAATTTCCATAAAATATATTTTATTAAAACCTAATATATATTTTTAAATAATAGCTACAAAATATGAAATGACATGATCTATTCAAATAAAATGTTTTTTTCGTTTGGTGTTCTGTAAGAATTCACGCTAAAGTCGAGAGAAACCCTTGTATTGTTCCTCATAAAACTTTCTTCAGGCAAAAACACATCTAAGCATACCACAATCGATAATTCTGGCATTTATATATTATAATTGAAGAAGTACCCCAACATGTTTTATGGATGTTATCGGGTTTTCATAATGAGGTAAAATCCCTAATTAGCTTAATTTGTGAAGAATAAAGTACAAAGAATTTATGGGCAATATTTTTTGATATTAGGAATCTTATAACCTAAATGATTTGCGAATCCTAGCATTGGCCATCACAAGTATCTTGTTGGGATTTTGCTCAAGAAATTGCACAAGGACGTTAGAAATAAATTCAATAAAGTAACATAAATTGAAAGATCCATATCTGTAATTATATCCGACCATAGTAAGCTTTTGTTAATATTTCTTTTCCCAGGAAGGCTTTCGTATTTTCGAATGAATACCTGTTCATCAAAGACTTCCAGATTTTTATTTGAAACACGAGATACTTCGTTTGCAACCACAGCTCTCTTGTTCGAACTTTCTGGTGTATTAAGCTATGGATGATTATTAAATAAACCTTTCCTTAGTGAATTTTATTGTATTGAAATGGTTGGCTGTGAAGTTCTCATGTTTTCCTGTTCAATTTCAGAGTGGATTTTTTTTTAAATTACCCTATTGTTACATGAGATTGTGATAAATATACTCAGATCAACTCAGGTCTTATGCAGATCTTTCCTCACTAGCAATGAGTAAGGTTTTTGTGATCAATGTTCAAAGACTCGGTCATTTCTTTCATTTTTACTTGCCATATGCTACCATGAAAATCGCTTAATTATTGAATTCTTGAATGACAGTCCTTCGTTGTTTTCTTGACAAAGCTGTTCAGGAAAATTCTGTTTATAAACTAAAACTAACCGCAAGAAATAATAATAAATATTGAAATACGTGATAGTGATATTCAAAAGTTGAAATTCAGTGTCTTTATTTGTTTATTAATTTTATTTAAATTATTATTTGAGGCAAATGATATAATTCAATTAACAGGATTTCTAATCAATGGGGGTATAAAAATGAATAACCGTTATTTCAACACAGATGTCAGGACGCATATACATATGTATCTGGTGTGAGAATTATTTGATATTATTCGAACAGTTATTTTATAAAACATGTTTTAAAAAATAATCTTAAGACACATTTCCATCTATTTCGATCATCCCTAATTATTATTTCCTAATGTGTTAAAAAAGAAACAATTTGATATATAATTTTATTAAATTTATTCTGATTCTATTTAATTAGGGGATTTAAACTAAAATAATATTTATTAGAATTATTGGGCTGATTAACTTTACCAATTTCGAACATTAATTAACGAGTTATAGTTCTCGAGAAGCAATTATTCACAATAAAGCCTCTCAAAATATGAGTCGAAATGATTTTGTAAAAAAGAAACTCATGTTTAGAAATGAATGAGATTTTATCTTTTCAACATTATATTTGATCCACTGCCTTATTTGATATACTCGGCTATTAGTGTTCACTAATCCGTGTTTTTGTAGTGGCCTTGTTGCACAGTATCGGGCGAAACCTTCTAATCAGAAACAGTGTCTGTCATGGCCATTCTGCACGGCTAACAAATGCAAATTTGCGAGCTTTCCGAGTTCTGATGCATTTTGACATACCACATATAAATGATCAGTTGTTATCTCCGGTATTCATGGCACTACAATCTTTTTAATGAACTGACACTTGTCATACAACGGGGAACAGGATATCAAAATGTTTCTTTGACCTTTTTGCTTGTCAGTCGTAAAGCTTTCGCTTCATCCGATATTTCATCCCGTCATTCATTAGATACAGCCACAACTAAGAGATCCTAATTCGTGGGATTTTGTCAATCTGCAATATCATTTTGTATAGCACTGAGTATAATTAAAATTCTATTAAGTAGAAATTAACTTGTAAGAAGTCGGTATTCAAAAATAAGATGGCAGCTGCCCCATGAACTTATGCATTGTAGCGATTTAAGTAATTGTACTTGACTAAAAACTTACGGACGATAGTTTTCGATATCTTAATATTCTTGTTAATTCACAAGTTGTGTATTAAGGGATTTGAGTTGATCACAGTCAGTGTGATCTCGGTCTTTGATGTGGAAAATACTAGTTCTGAACTTAGAAAATAATTTGCGAACTGTTCTTACAGCTAAATCATGCTCTCCTTTTTTCACTTGAGTAGCATTCTTGCCTTTTTTAAAATAGTAAAGTGTCATTGTCGAAAATGCTCCTTGTTTTCTGCCATTGTCAAATAGGCGTAGCCGATCAAATCAACTTAGATAAACAATTTCTTTCAATAACTGTCAGATTATCAAATTTCAGCTTATGTAAACCATTTGCCATACCGTGACACATGTCAGTATCACATTTTGACAATCGACACAAACTTTCCGGACAACCAATTATATAAATGTTCAATTGATTTTATTTCTACTTTAAAACTGAGACTTGAGTAATAAATTTTATCAGAATATTAATTTTTTCTGAAATCCTTTTTCCCCGTTAAGCTACTGTTGCAAAACAATAAAATTTATTAATATAACACTCTGTTCTTGATAATAATGTGATATTAATTTTACCATGAGAATTTTGTCTTTTTTATTATTCACTTTATTTTGCACGCATCAATTAACTTTAATTGAATTAGTTTTTCAATGCCAGAAAACCAAACAGGACATCGTAGAAAACTGTATCTTTTCAATACAATTTTTTATGTCCAATATATATATATATATATATATATATATATTTATGATTATTATTCTCAAATTGGAGCATGATTTATTAAGCTGGACAGGCATGATGAATTAAGACGAAATAAAAAAATGTCTCATTCCTTTTTAAATTTATGTAGAGAACTATTCTTTTATTTTATAATAAATTTTATTTTATAAGTATTTCTTTGGTTTATAAAATTTTTGAAATTTTTAAATGAAAGAAAATAATGCTATGTTTATGAAGAACCAGTGTAAGATATGGCAACCTGACAACCTCAGACATCGAATTTAAGCCCAAGGCCTGCCACTGATGATACCTACTGTAGTGCCCGCATATTTTTTTTATTTATAACAAAATATGCATATGAATATCTATTTTGTGTATGGTGTTATAAACGAAATCATTTTTGTATTTTAAAGGGGTTTGACTGTTTTTTTATGTAAATAATAAAATAATTATATATTAACATGAACAAAATAAAAAAATCAATGAATCAATACAAGAATCAAGCAACGAAATCAAAATTTAATAAATCCTCTCGCGAATTACAAGGGATTTTTTTATTCAATTTATTGTAAATATCGAAACCGAGGAGCCATATAACTATTCCGAATTCTAAAAATCAAAATGCTCTTCAAATTTAGGATCTTTATTACATTCTTGGAAATTGGTGACCAGCCCTATACAAGTATTTGTTTTTTGACGACCAATTGGGACAGAAATAAAGTAACATTTTACTCGTTGAATCCCCTCTAACTGATTTTCCTTTTGTTTGGTGATATTATTAACTTCGTTTTATCCTTCTGTTATATCGTTATTAATACAATCTTTTTAACTTAACTTATTGACTTTATTTTTTATTTATATTCGTAGGTGGATTAAAAATTAGGTTCATCTCCTATTTAATCCACTTCACCTACCTCTATATATACAGCTCATTAATTTGAATTGCACGTATTTTTAGACAAATTTATTTTGAACACAAATTTGTATCGTCTTTGTTGACTTTAATTGATTCTTGACAACTAACTTAAAATATATGAAAAAACCATTTTTAAAATGATCCAAAACTGGTAAAGAAATAAAAATAAAGAAAGAAATAAAGTAAAGAAATAGCCATTAACTTTAAAAAAATATATTTGGAATAATTTGTGAAATTTAACTCTAAAAACTGACTTCATAAATGGTTACTATTTGAAACTAGCAAAAGATACGTCATGTATGACGGGTGAGCTGAATATTCGTCTTTGAAAGTTTCCGTTTTAATTTTTAAATCGTAATTATTATAATTTATTGTGTATGGTTTCGAATTCTGTATTGATTTAACAGTCCGCTTCCTAAAGTCTTTCGGTGAAGGCGTAGCACCGACTAAAACGTCTCGATGTGGTAATTCCATATTAATCATGTATCTCGGTGGATTCACTCCACTTCCTCCGCCATTTCGCATTTTGATCATAGTAAACGTTGTTAATATATATATTTCATATGCGAATAAATTAAAGTCCTTCCTTGATGTTATAACTTTTCAAACTATCGAATTGATATTTTCTTTTGATTGTGATTTTGGTGAAGAGGTCGAGTTGATATAACCAGCGGGATCGTGAAGCCTAATAAATAAGTGCGCCCATGTGTCGCTACATTTATAATATCATGCCCATGTGCTTCAAACAGTTGAAAATTCAAAATATGATGTTCATTGTGGAAGAACCAATGTTCTGGGATATCTCGGGCGGAATGCACCTCTATGGGCCTGAGTACCTCCCATTCCCTCTCCAGCCATCTCATACAATTACATATTAATTTTGTAATTTCAAATTGCTGATTTTTATTAGAATTTTCATTCCGGTTTATTCGAAATTTTGTTTTTAATAATATAAAATACAATATTTTTTCGATCTATTACGTCATTACTGAAATCAATTACATTTCTGGTGCGATTCATTATATCGCTTCATGAATAATAAAATCGTTATTGCAATCAATTTCGTCAGTGTCACTTAAATACGACTTTTAATTAAATTTATTGATTTGATTTTTATGTTGTTGTAAAATTGGAAAGAAACTTATAAAACGGAATTTGTTGTCAAAATTGTTTCTATATATAAACAAAAATCTTAAGTCATTTCAAAGGAAAAATCTGTAAAATATGTAACAAAAAATGTACAACAATGAAATTAAAATCTGAACACGCCTTCTTTTATATATGAAGATTGTTTGTCGTCAAAAATACAATAAGAAAATTTGATATTCTTTTACTGTTTTCCTCAATGAGAGAATGATTATTTTGCGAAATAAAATATTTTATATTTCATTAGGCTTCATATTTAGAGAAGGAATCTGTGGGTTTCTGCAAAGGAAACAGGTCTCCATGATGAGTTCTCACATTTGGATTATTAGATTCCTATAGATATAATCCAGGAGATTATTATAATAGATTTATCGAAACCTCAACTTAATAAATTGATAAAAATTATGCATTAAATTTAATGAAAAAGCATTCGGTTTAAATGTTTTATAATTTTTTTAATGTAATGAGAAAAAAACATTTTCCAATCTATTTTAAAGACATTTTTAAGATTTGTTGTTCAGTAAGTCGTACTTGTAAAATATAAAATATAAAATGTAACATTTAATTAAACTTAAAAGCATTATATATATATATATATATATATATATATTTCATATATTATTCTTTTCTTTTGAAATCAAATATACTATTACATATATGTTTTTGACGATCAGAGAGGTTGGGGGACCTTTGTAGTTTGTAAGAGAAAAAAAAGAAAAGATAGAAAATTGTTGACACGGAAATGAGAATTACTACTATATGACTGTGGTGCCCACTAATTTAATTAATTTTTCCCGACGAATTCCACACCCCATTTTCGCATGTTTTGATTCATTTCTATTTTTATCATTCTATGTTCGAATTTTGTTGTTTTCTCAAACTTTTTTTATAATTTTTTAAATTTTGATTTTATTTGGTTTTAATTTTTCATTTATACATCTGCATTTTAAAAATCATCCTAGGGTCCGTGGTGCTGACATGAAATTCGGAGTTTTCCATCGATCAGGTGCAACAATATGCGCGAACCTATTAGGACTAATCTGAAGGAATAAAGGCTTACGAAGGAATATCTAAGATCTTACTTAAATAATTAGGAACGATACAGCAGTTCAACAGGTTTGTTCTATGCTTTTTAATGACTGAAATGATGAAAAATGGTAGATGATCTGTAAAAGCAATCTTTATCTGCTACAAAGAAGGATCTAACTAATATTGTAACTAAGAGAGCCTTCGAAGACTCTTCCATGAATACTTTGATTCCCAAATGTCTGACATTTGATGTATTTTTTATTTGATATATCTTGAAGAATGCTTAGATAAACCCATAATAATCCAGCGTCCTATTTATAGGACATTGTGAAATTTTTTTGTATTTATTTAGTTTTTCACGCACTTTTAAAGTATTATTTAAATGAAAAAGAGTTTCGTAAAATGATTAGAAAGATATTTTAATAACAGTATTTACATTTATTGTGTTATTTTACTCTAAATAAAATCGTTTCACCAAAAAACTACTGGTTTTCTAGATTTTTAAAAGTTGGTACTTAATGGGTTAACTAAGAATCTTACATCAACTTTCTCAATCATGTTAAAGTTCTCTATAATAATTAAAAAGAATAAATAATTACGTAAGTTTATAAAACTAAAAAGAAGTAAAAAAAGATTTTTTTTAAAAAAATCAACAAAAATTAAATAAATATGTAAAACAGAAAAAAAGCAAACTTTAAAAATCTAAAATTTGAAAAAAGATTTTTTTTAAAAATTAATAAAAGAATTAAAATATAAAAAAATCGTACGTTAAAACGTTCAGATTAATAAACACTAATATATTTTTATAAAGAAAATATTTAGTAAAAATTTTTAAATAAAGAAGTTAAACTGATTTTTCTTAAAAAAAACAAAAAAATCAGCTAAAATTTATAATGTAGAACGAAATTATTTTAAAAGAAATTAAAGTTAAAATTAAGATAAATATTTTTTAACAAAATTAATAAATTTCAGAGATAAAATTTAATAGTGAAAGTTTAATAAATTTATACAAAAGTAGAAATTTGATTTTAAAGAAAATATAATAAATTGATTTTGACCAAATGATTATTTTTTCAAACGAGATTATTTTTTTTAAATTTACGTGTAAAATTTTAATTAATAATTTTTTGGTGAAATTATGGTTTATAATCTTAAATTAATCATCATCGAAGATAATGTCAATGAAACTAAGACCATTTATCCAGAGTTCTTGTTTACCCTATGGCAATGCCTCCACATACTTTTAGCTTTTACATCTCATGAGAAGTAACGAATTGCAGTAATTTATTTAAAATAAAAACTCGAATAAAAAGTAAATATTTAGGTTAACGAAACATATATGATAATCTTCCTTTAAAGTTTTTTTGTGTGGGTCTTATACTTCTAAATAAAAATGTATTACTTAATATTTTCAAAAAAATAAATGCAGTAATATTTTCGATTAATTAAATAAAGTTTTAGTTTAAATAAATTCTTAAAACGAATGAAAATTTTTTAATTTATTTATCATTTTACTGTAAAAATAATTAACATAAATAAATAATTGTTAACAATCTTACTATTAGAAGAATTTATTTTATTTATTTATTCTCATAATGAAGATATTTGAAACTATTCTTCATACTAATTTGAAATTTCAAAAAAAAGTATCAAAAAATCAAAAAAAATCACGATTTAATGAGTTTATTTATATCTTTTAATAAATTATTTTCAGTCTAATTTCGAAATAATGACATTTTTGTTAGAAAAACTTTTAAATTTCTTGACGCTAAAAGATTTTAATATAATTTTCTTTCTTATATTAAAAAATAACATTTATACATTTTTATACATTTGTTGAAATAACAAATAAAGAAAATTTTCGAAATGTCTAATTTTTTGATAATTATAATTTTAATTTTTTGAAATGAATTTAAAATATTTATTTACAAAAACCATCTTTTTATTTATCATGTCATAAATATAATAAAAGAAGAAAGTCTTGTCTTAAGGAAATACCAAAGATTAATTGGTTCTGTCTTTGAAACTTTATTTATAATTAAATCGAAAATTTAGGTAGGACTGAAAAAATAAATAATCATTTCTTAAATATAAAATTATAAACAGATTCTCTTTTTAGGTTGTTAGTTAAACTATGAATTTGGTATCTCTAAAATAATTACATCCTCCGTCTTTCTTAAGAGAAGGACATTCCAATATCATCCTTAAATAATGATTTTATACACAGATTATTAGGATAAAATGCAAGGTCGCGATATATAAACATTCATATTTTGTAAATATTCTTTCATTGTAAAAATAATTTGAAGAAAAACAGTAACTTTTATGTTCAATTTAGAAAAATTTGGAATTTCAACCATAACACAAAAATTAAAATTAATGTCATTGAGGACCAATTATGTCATGGTGTTTACATAATAGAATTATGGCTCTTTGAATCTAGAAATGTAGAAGTTTTGTAAATTTATAACAGTAACGTAAAAACCCATTGAGATAAATTCAGGGTCTTTTGCATTGAACACAAATAGATTTATGGTCACTTCAGACAAAATGTTTCTTCCTTTAACGCTTTTCGGCCTACTGTGACGAATTCGTCACAATGAAAACAAAAGATTATATCGAGAATAATGACATTTTGGAGCCTATTAGGGTGAGTCATAAGTTGTGGGACACTCTTTCCAAAGTAATTATCTTTAATTACAACATGAATTGTCGAATCGATATTAATTGAATTTGTATATCGTAAAAAAGCTCATAAACTGAAGTTTCAGTATTTGTAAGAAAATCATGATTTTATGTTCATTCTAATTTTTTAAACATTTTGGAAAATTATGGAAAAATTTGAAATTAGAGTACTTTTGAAATTTTTCTGGAAAAAAGGTCTGAGTTCAAGGGCTGCCATAAAGGAAATTTCCCAAGTTGAAGGGGAGAGCTTTGTCTCCAAATCTTCGGTAGCAAGATGGTTTAAAAAATTTAACGAAGGTGACATAAGCCTCGAGGATCAAGAACGACCGGGACGACCGCCAACACAGGATTATAAAGTTCTACGAGAAGCTGTTGAAAGAAATCCATCAACCAGCACTAGAAGATTGTCGGCCGAGCTCGGTTCATTACAATCTACCATTATCCGACAGCTTCACAAGCTTGGAAAAGTAA
>MQRK01244389.1:74642-86199 GCA_001938485.1 Girardia tigrina
ATAATATATATATATATATATATATATATATATATATAAAAATATTTTTTTAAAAATTTATCAAATAAAAATGATATTATCCAATATTTCAATATTAAAATAAATAATTGAAGTTACATTACATTATTTACTTTATAAAAATGACAGTTAAATATACAATATTATATTATATTATTTCTGATTTTGTTGGAAAATTTGTTTATAAAATGGTGCGTTAATGTTACACCAAATCATCAAGCATTGATAAATAAGTTTTACGAAATGAACACCGAAATTAAACTAATATGCAAATGAATAAAAGTGATAAATAATATCAATATTAACACTAAATATTAACACCACAGACAACGTTTATTTATTTATTTATTTATAATAGTTTATATTTCAAAAGAGATTATTCATTCATTTATTTATAATAATTAAGCAATTATCAAAAATTATTCGTGATATTTTCAAAACTCTATTTGAATCTTTTACTTTAAAATTTTACAAAAACAATGTTTAAATAAACTCTTTTTAATAAATAATAACTTACTTTTATCACGTCTTAAAATATAATTCCGTTTTAACAGAGTAACTTAATTATTATATTAATTATTTAATTCAAAATATCGATTTCTTAAATAATCGATATGTTAAACAAAATCAATATTAATAATTTAAAACTTGCTACAGCGAGGTTCATTTATTAATAAATGTTTAAATTATTTTATGTAATAATCATATGAAAATAATTATTTGATATAGAAATCTATCGAAATAAATATAAATAATGGAAGAAAACCAAGAACAATTTGTTCGGATCTATCGCAATCCAAACGGTTTATATCCGGTAAATCCGTTTCTCGAAGAATATCCAAAGTGAATCTAAACCGAAAGACAAGACATTACTCGACTGGTCTCAATGTCGCATGCCCAAACAGAGAAATTGGCATGGTTACACGGACACAATTGGCTGCTTGCCGGAACTACCTTTACTGACGTAATGTTGTTCTTAGTCGTTGTCCACCTTTGGTGGCCGAAAAAAATATAATGAACTGAATAGAAGAAGACCGGTTAGAGAATCCTGGCCGAAAATTGCATTTGATTAATGCCAAATGTGAGCATTATCTAGGCCGGAGGTAATGACTCCAGTGATTTCTAGACTGGTTCTTTCGATCAGAGATGACATCCCGGATTCTTGACCATGGAGATTCGATAAGAGAGACTAGAAGTGCTTTTGACAATTGTGTTTCAATGAAAATAAATATATTTTTAATTACTTTTTTTCTTATTAATGGTCCATATTAATGAATGGATCTAACAGTATTACTGTTTTTATTATTAATTTTAACATGATTATTATTAGTATTATTGTTATTCATATTATAATTATTAATAATGATTATAGTTAATAATAAAACTATTGCTATAGAACTCACACATTTGGTAGATATATTTTTACATTCACAATTTCGATCATCTCGATGACAAGCCATAATATTGCTTTCGCTTAAATTCATCAATCAATGTTTAAAATTTCTAATCCAAAATTTGAACTAACTTGAGACTAAATATTTTATTTAAAATGTTTACTTTAAATATTATTGATTAAAATAAAATTAATTTTTACCATTTAAAAATATTAATATGATTTAATTATTTACAAATTTACAAAAATAAAATCATTAAAAATTTATAATGATAATAAATTAAAAGTTTGAATATTAAATCTAAATTTAGTTTCAGATTATAAGAATTAAAATATTAATCATCCGTCTGTGTAGGAGAGGCACAATCCCAAATCAACATACAACATTTAAACAATACACAAAACCTCAACATTCCAAATATTTCTCGCAACTATAATACTATTATTAATAAAATAATTATTATTTTATTATATATTTAGAAAGAATCTAATAATAAAGTTCAGCAGAGTTTTATAACTTCCAAATTTAATTACGAATATAATTTGAATATCAATATCAAATTTAATTAACAAAACACTTCTGAACGAAAAAAAAACGAAAGCTGGAAATAATTTAATTTTAATTCATTTTCTTTTAAATAAAATAATTCAATCGGAAAATAAGACTGCTTAATTTTTAATTTAAACGTAAAAATACAAATTGAGAAATTGAAAAGATTTAAATAGATGATTGAAAAAGAATTAGTTTATATCTCCTAAAATAAGCCACTGACAAAGGCGAATGTTCAAGGATCAATGTTGACGTGGCCCCTTGAAATTGTTAATTTACAATAGGGGTTTGCAAAATTCGACAAGGAGCGTGAGGATATTTCAAGTAGAACACACAATAGTTACCGACATATAATTTTAGTATGTTTCTTTAAGCATAATATAATATGTAATTTTATAAACGATTAAATAAATTAGAATATCAAGTTAGTAGTTATGATGTTTAATTTTTATTAAAATAGAGGACACTTCAATATTTTTGTAAAAAAGAGGAATATAAATACTGATAATTTACGTCAAATACAAAAAAAGAAAAATAAATTTAATCGTATCAAACATAAAGTCAGAATTGTATTCGCTCCGTTTTTTTTAAAGAGATATTTTTTAACCCCTATCATATCATCAACAATAAAAGATAATATATAAACTATTTTGATAATATATAAACAGTAGATATTTTTCACATTTAAAAAATCATTAGAATTTGGAAACTATATTATGAAAGTATTTTTTACTTCACAAGATTGTAGTTAATATAATTGTCTAAGTAAGAAACTTATAAAATTATTCTGGGACAGGTCATTTCTCCTCTGGTCGTTTTTACTTTCAGTAAAAAAATAAAACTCTCAGTACTTTTAAATAGCTTTCTCAATAATTTTAAGAAAAACCAATTCACCTATTTCACCGTATAAATATAACAATGTGCGGAATGTTAAAGTAGGATTGGTATATTGATTGGAACTTCGCCCTTTATGATAATTACAAACATATTATGTCGAAGAAAGACTAATGCAAATATTGATGTTGGTCAGAATAATACTGTTTAACCCTTTCGTTACTAGGAATGTATGTATACGTGTTTGCTTATATGAGTCCAGAAACCGAGAAATATCTATTTTCGATTAATGTTTTTACAGAGTGTAAAAAAATTTAACTAGTTTTTTTTTAAAATACTGAGAAATAAATTTTAAAAATATTGAGTTTTATTCTTTTACTGAGCCAAAATAATAGTTGCCATATTATTTTAGGGTTTTCTATGTGGTTCGGTTTAAGTTCTTGCATGAAAATTCTGAGATATTCTGATATTTCCTGGATTTTCTTTCAAATGTAACGTATTTTTTTAATTTTAAGTATTAATCAAATCAAGTAATATTTTGGATGACCTCAAGCCGGGAAATGTCAGAAGATATCAAGAAATTGATTGTTGGTGATTGTCTTATAGGGAAAAAATCTTATAGAGAAATTACGTCGCTTTATAATGTTAGCAAGTCTGCAGTCGGTAGTCTTGTCAAGAGATACAATCAATGGCATACCATAAACAACAAGTCACGCAGTGGAAGGCCGAGAGTAACATCACAAAAAGATGATAGAATTCTTATAAGATTATCAAAATCGGACCCTTTCAAAAAATGCTGTTGAATTGAATGAAATAATGAGAAAGAACTATATTAAATTTTTTTAATTTAATGATTTAATTTAACAAAAAAAAATAACTTCAAGAATTGAAGTTATTTTCGTTTTTTTAATAATCAATACCTAAAATTTCAATGAATCTTTTTCGCCTGAAAATAATTAAAATTAAACCCCGTGATAAGGAACCCCTTCATAACGAACAATTTCGTAAGTCCCAATTCACTGTTAAACAGATAAACCCCGATAGAAGCAACCCTGATATAACGAACATTTTATTAAGTCCCTTGAAGTTAATTATATGGGAGTTTAACTGTATTAGAATTATGAAATAATAGTTTGAAAAAGAAATCTTCCACATATTAACATGAATCTGATCGATAGAGTTCGAATCTTTTTATGTGTATTTCAAATATTCCTTCAAAAAAAAATAACTTCATTACGTATTTTGCTGCGAACGTTTAATTAATTAGTTTAATGCTTAATTAAATTATAAAATCTACAAATAATATAGATCAAATAAATGAAAACAGAAGCTTCCGTGGGGCATCATTGATCTGATACTCAGTATATTTTATTTTCGCGCAACACATTCCGGTAAATTTGCAAAATTATAAAAAAATATTTCATTGATTTAGCGTATTTTTTTCAGAAGAGGATATACTTCCGTATTGCCCACTGCGATGAAAATTTTTTTCAAAGATTTTTGTTTCTTTTTCATTATAAAAATTTTCAAAATAAATTTAGAAATATATTTTTCCTGTAAAAAACAGTGTAACAACCGCTAATAACTGCAAAATCTGTCGAACAAGTTCGTTCTTAACACTATGTAGACCGAAATTTTCCTATATCAAAATCATTTTATCGGGCAGTAGATAGATTGGATACCACCGACAATATATAACGCACCACCCACACTTACCTAGAGCCCCTTGTTTACAAGTTTACCGCACCTGACCTCTTCCTGCAAGAAAACGAGTAATCTCGGCTCTCGCGCTGTACTATAAAAATGGGTATGACGTGTTTACTCGTCTCCCGAAAACAATGTGTTAAAATCAATACCCGGTGTCACGTAAGAACACAAACAAATTAATCATTTTAAAGTTAATATTTAAATTTTTTTTAATAACTTTGAAAAAAACTTTTATATTTCATTATGTTTGAAGAATTATCATAAACAAATTTTTTTAGAAAGAATAAATTGCAAAAAAGTAGATAACAGATCGAGGAAAAATACTTCCAAGTGATTGAAGATTTGGATGATTTAACTGAGCTCGGTGTAAAATTGGAAAAAGAAGAGGAAATTCGAGAAGTAGAAGATGTCAAAGATATATATTCGAAATAGGACGATACAAGGAATTATACAAGGTTAAGAAGAGAAAAAGGCGAAGAATGCTGAAAGTGTGAGAAGTTACGGGCAGCTTGGTCTCACGAGTTTTGTTTAAGAAACTTTCAATTACAACGCTTATTGGAAACGCGAAGGAATATGAAATTCAATAATCATATTTTCGTGATGGATAATATATATATATATCTATTTCTTTAATTTTTGAAAGTGGTACGTTCTGGATCCAATTTCGAAAAACGTTTTTAAAATAATTTTTTAATATTTAAAATAAATAACAATGAAAAGAATGTTTGAAATAACGAAAAGTTTAACTTGAACAAATCTCTTCTTCTTTGTGTTAGCAGAGAAAAAACTTTTAAAAAAGAATATCCCGTCTGGTAAATAATTGAAAAAAATATTGATTGTTTTAAAATATTTTAAAAGAAAAAAAACCAAATGTTTTTCTTATATTTTTTTCGTCTGAAACTTTTTGACACAATTCTCTTCAGATATTTTTCTAATTCATATTTCCTTCTTTATTTATTCAAATTTAAATTATTAATTTTTTTAAAAATATATATATAATTTATTAATTAAATATATTAATACATATAAAAATAAAAATAATCGATTTGTTAAGAATACAAATATTAGATTATTTTTTTAATTTATTAAAAAAAATAAATTAATTTTTGAATATTTATTTTTTTTAAATATTAATAATATGATTTAATATTTTTATTAAAAATTTGTTGGGTCAAAAGTAATAAAAACCTTTGAATGACTCTAATTAATGATCAAATATTAAATTATTGATAAAAACAAAAAAATAACGTTTAAATAAAATTTACAAATGCTGAAAAACCCTAAACCCAATTTTTTTCAAGTACTTTTTAATCTATTTTTTGTAATTTCTTTTATCTAAAACGTAACAATTTAATTCTTTGAAGCGTATTTTATCAAATTCATTGTTCCTTTCTCTTTTAAAATTTAAATTTTATATTTTCCAAAAAAAGTATCTACAAATTAATTAAAATTTTAAATTTAATAAAATGATAAAATAATCAAATTTCTAAATATTTTTTTACTTTATTAATAAAATAATTAATTGAATTTTGATTATTAATTTGATGTTTTTAATTGGAATTGATTTTTTCTGTTTGAAATCACTTGATCAAAAGCTATAAAATCTTCGAATTACTTTAATAATTAAATATCAAAATAAGGAAAAAACAAAAAATAATTTAAAAATTTAATTGAAAATAATTTGGAAATTTTATCAATTTTATAAACATAAAAAAGAAATCTGTTATATGACTTTCAATTGGTTTTAATATTTGTTTCGAGACAATTCAATCCAAAATAAATAGAAAAAAATAACGAAAATACAAAATTATATTTCATTTTTTCTTGTTTATTTAATTTATTAAAGAAAAGAAAATTTAAAAATTTTGAACCTTACAATTTGTCATTTTACTTACAATATTTTTAAACTTAGATTTTCTTTTTTTTCATTTCTTTCATCGAAAACTTTACAATTCATTTTTTTCTGAATTTTTTAAAATTAAATTTTCTTTCTCTTTTCTTTTGAATTTAAATTTTATATTTTCAAAAAGATATTTTAGAAAATTAATTATAAACATTCATAAATAAACAAAATCTATAAGATGAGAAAAGAAAGAAAAAAATAATCGATAAAATCAGAAAAAAAATCTTAAATTTTTAATTTTTTGTTTTAATTATTTTTTAAATTAAATAATAATAAAGTAATCAATACTGCCCCAAAATCTATTTTTCTTAATTAATTCATGTCTTATTTTATCTGTTTAGAAAATTGGATTAAATTCTAGTAATATATGCAAATAAAATATTGAAAAAAAATCGAAGAAAGTTTTAAAAATAAATTGGAAATTTTGGAAATTTTATTTTTTCTATAAACGTAAGCAAATAAAACTTTCAATTTGCAGCTTTAAATATTTGATGACGATTCAATTCCAAATTAAATAAAACTAAAGAATTATTAAGAAAAAAACCCTTTAAAAATTACTTTTAATTTTTCACGTGAAAAGTAAAAGTAAATTTATGAAGTTTGTTATATTCCTTTTTGGAAGTCTTTTTTCTCATTTTTCTTCTTTTCTTAATTTATTTTAAAATATTCAAAAAAATAAGCTTTAAAAATCGAAATGTTTTTCTTAAATTTCTTTCCTTTGAAATTTAACAATTAAATTCATTTCTGTGAAAAAATAATATTTTTTTCTTTTTTCTTTATAATTTTAATTTTCAAAAACAGTTATTAGAAAATTTATTCTAAATATAAATAAATTAATAAAAATTATATAAATGCTTTAAATTGATAATTATATATTAAAATATAAATATATAAATGAATAAATATATCGATAAAATATGAAAAGAATAAATTTTTAAGTATTTTTTTGAACTATTATGTTTTAATTAAATAATAAGTTAAGTAATTAATTTTAAAAAATATATAAACATTATTATTAATTTTTTATTAAAAAAATAATTCATAAGACTTACTTTTTCTGTTTAAAATCATTGGATCAAATGTTACAAAAATATCCGAATGACTTTAATGTTAAATTATCAAATTATTGAAAAAAAACGAAAAAGCGTTTTTTTTTAAAAAAATGATTTCAGTGAGAGTCCGAGTGCGAGAGAGAGACGGAGAATGCGTGAAATTCGAAAAAAAAATGAACAATCCAAAAAAAATTTATATTCACGTTTCTTTTTTTCTGATTATTTATTGCAATAATTTAAAATTTATTACGATTATATTTTGTTTTAATAACCGATTTGTTTCAGTAGCCAACCGGCGTTCAGATTGACCAACTGAATTCTGATTGGTTGGTTGAGTTAATGATTCATTATTATCATTTATTATTTAATTGTTAGTTTCCAAAATTGTAAAATCTCTTTCAAGCTACAGTTTCTAATTGCACTTTTGTTTGCAAACTTCTCTCATCGGGTCTCTGTGTGTGTCGACAGATGTGTCCAACTGTTCCCAAATGGTGTGTGCGTGTATACGTGTATGTGCGGTGACATACTTACTAGTTTCAATCGAGTTGATTTGAGTTGTTCTTATGTTAACGTGTACGTATGTGAATCTGTGTGTGTGTGTGCGTCGACTACAATTAGGTATCAATATAAAATTTTATTTCTGAGATTTATGTAATTTGTTTTAATATATAAAAAATATTTTTGAAGAAAAAACAAGAAAAAAACGATTGTTGTTTTGTAAAAGACTTATTGTTTTTTTTCACGTGTAACAAGAAAAAATAAGACGATTTATGTTTGTCGTTTGAAAAATTAAAAAGAAATTCAAACTGACTTAATGTTATACAAAAATTATTTTCGTTAATTTTTATTGCTCAATGAGTATTAATCTTTTAAATGTATGTTAAAAAATAGCAAATAATTTGGTAAATTGTCTTAAAATTAAGATTCCTTTTTCAGTCTGAAACAGTTCCAATTTTTGGAACAAATTTTCAGATCCGTAACCTCGTTTCTGGCCAGTAAATTACTGTAAGACTAAATCAATAAGTCGGGTCATTAAAAAACCAAATCAACCCACCATTGATACATTTGCCGTCTCTTATTAGAATTTGCTTATTATTTTAATTATATAAGACTATTTGAAATCTCTCTTGGAAACCAAAAATTTTATTTGGAATTTGATGCCAATAATTATTTGAGAGTTGTTTGATAAATGTTTACATTTTATTTCGCTTCGAAAAAGAAAAACTATTTTCTGATGTAACAAATTCGTTGTGTATTTATTCAATTAACTAATTCTAAATTACTACCAGTAAATTTTATTTATCGAATTTAAATTTGAAATTCGGAATTTAAATTTAAAAAATCAATTTTCATTTATTATTATTATTATTAAATTTTTAATTTAAAATTAAAAAAAAACAACAATAAATTGAACGACTTTATTACAAATTTGTTTTTTAAAAAAAACAGATAACAGGAAGATAAATGAAGAATGTTGGTTAATGGTCAGAGTGATAAGTATTCGCCTTTTTAATAAAAGGGTAATAAAAATATATTTTACTTGTCAAAAATGTAACAATTTCTCTAAAAAATTCGTTCAGGATTCAATAATGCTGAAATTATAGATATAGAGAAAATTAAAAAAAAAACATTAACGTAACACAAATGAAACAAATTGAAAAAACATTCCCTTTCCAAACTTCATAATCTTACTGAACACAAAAAATAGAGGACGACGAAGAAAAGACACATGCTTCATTCATGCTTATGAAGTATCCAATATTCAAAGTCGAACTAATTATCATTTTATTGTGCATCAAAATTGCTCAGAAAGGCCGAGACAAAATTGGTAATATAAAATTATGCTGATCTCATATTCTAAAATTGACTCCAAGGCCTACAGAAAAATTATTGAAAAAAATGTGATGTGACATTTCAGACTAAAAAATAACCATCGATTATACTTAAATCAAAGCCAAATCCGGATACATAGCGGAGAATCTGTACTTTGAAACGCAGTAATAGATGCAGATTATGAAGCTAAACCTTACCTTCACAGGAAAGAGTTGGTTTCACCAGTTTTAGATGGTCATTCTATTACTCACAGGTATTTTTTCGTATGAGAAGTTTTATTTATATTTAATAACATTTATATTTTTAATAATTTTAAATGAAATGATTTAAAATTACATCATTTGAAAATGTATTGCAAGAATTAGAAAATAGATTGTGTATTCTGTTTTTTACTTTCTTGGAGACAATAATTTAGAAAAAAACAAGAATAAATATGAATACTTATTTATGCAAATATAAAATAACCCTCACAATTGTGAAGTTCAATTCTTAAAAGGGTAAATTATACATGATGTTAGAAATATTTTTGAATGGTGCTTATTGTTTGTGGTTTAGTATGTTGCTCTAGGATTTTATTTCTCCCACCCAGGTGGAAGATTGATATTTTAAAATGTCGGATTATTTAATCAATTTTAAAATTTAAGTAACTAACTTTAAAATTAAATTAAAATATCATAAATAATATATTTAAAATATTTATTAAAATAATCTATATTCCCCAGATTGTGTCACATAGGACCGAAGAGAGTAAAGAGATATACTATTTTCCGGTCAAATTGAAAATTTTATCAATGAATAGCAATATTTTATTTTTCAAATTGAACATTTTACCAATGAATCGCAACATTTTATTCAATATTTAAATCAAAAATTTTAACTAATAACTAACCTAATAAATAAGTTAGGGTTAATATTAAATATAGAAATATAAAAAAGAAATTAATTTGTTTAAATTTATTTAACACAATTTCACGTTTTTTCAAAAATCAAAATGGATTCAAATATTTCGAACAATACTGCATTGACAGTTAATCCTGCAAATCAAACCCCAACAAGAGTTTTATATGCTAAAATATCAAATGAAAAACGTCAAAGCTTAATTAGACTCGTCTGTGAACAAGGACAGAATATGTTAGAAGTATCAGAGATCGTTCAAATTAACTATAATTCAGCAAGAATAATAGTCAATAAATATAACAAGCACAATATTGTTAACCTCAAAGCAAATTGAGGAGGTCGTTACATTTAACCCACAGTTTACACTTAAAGAAAAGCTTGAGCAAGCAGCTGATCCGAAAATTTCGATATCAATTTCTAGCATTAATATATGCCTAGAAGAGCTAGAAATAACTATGAAACTTTCCCATAGAGAGCTGGATAGAGTTAATTCGGCCGAAAAAATCATTTTGAGAAAGGAATATGCGATATGGTTTAACAACCATTTCAACAATGATTTTTCAGGAGCGATATTTATCGATGAATCATCTTTTAAACTACATTTAAAAAGATCTCATGCGAGATCGAAGCAAGGAACTCGTGCTATAGTATCAACACCAACAGTAAGAGGTGGATGAATTTCTTTAATTGCAAGTATGACAATCAACGGAATGGGCTATTGCAAAACAATTGCTAACTCTACCGTCAATGCTAATATTTTTACTGAATATATTGCTGAACTATGTTGCTATTTGAGAGATGTTCTTCATATTCAAAAAGCTTTTTTAATAATGTATAAAGCCAGAATACATAAAAAAAGAAATTAAAAGAATAACTTCAGAATTTAATTTTGAATTTAAATTCCTTTCACCTTATTCTTATATGCTTAACCATATTGAAAATGCTTTTTCAAAAATTAAGAATGGTGTAAGATTAAACTTAAGATTGGGGACTAAAGGATTATTGTTGTCTGAACTGATGTTATCTGAAACGCATAACATAACGGCATCAGATAGCGCGGGATATTTGAAGAACATTCTTCGAAATATTATAAACTGCGCAGTTGAATTGCCATATGTTCATCATTAAACAAGTTGTTATTACGAGTTGTTAATATATTAATAAACTATTATCATATCTTGTTTTTTTATTTTATACATGTTGAATTTGAATAACAAAATGTTGTGATTCATCGGAAAAATGTTCAAAATGAACGGAAAATGGTATATATTAAACAAAATATACCGTAATATGTGTACCATCAACATTGAAAGGTTACGGTCTGTAATATATATATATATATATATATATATATATATATATATATATAT
>MQRK01244394.1:4805-20281 GCA_001938485.1 Girardia tigrina
GTGTATTTTGTGACCTGATGATGGGATTATTATTATCTCGAAACGCGTCGTCTTGTTTTTATCCCTATTATATAGATTTTACTTTGCAATATATATATATATATATATATATATATATACGTAGAAACCGTACGTCCTCCTCTGTTTCTCCTGAATAATCTCATCCTGGGCGTCAAGAGCGACCCCTGATGGAACTCGGAAATCGGAGCAATGCATCACACATTCACACATTTGAATTGTTTCCCAACCAGTCTCGAAGGAACGTGAACCGGAGAAACGTTACATATGTCCAACGACTGAAGAACAGCTTGACACACACTTTCACTATTTCTCCCATTCATCATAATGTTTACACTCCTGGATTTTGACTGATTGTTTTCGTTTCTACCTCTCCTATGTCTCCGATCGATATATCTTTCAACTCAGGATAACGAGTTTCCCCAGCTGTATCGATACTTTTCAAATCGTTTCAGTGGTTTTCAATCAAAAATCATGTAAGATGCTTTTTAATTGGCATTTCAAAATGTTAATTTCCACCAGAGTTGCCGAGCAGTTTATCGCATTTATATTTAAGAAAATATTGAAAGAGAAAAAAAAATTCGATAAAAATCCTTTTATTCGAAATCACTGAACAAACATTAACAACTCTTGCTAATTATTATTTTAAATTGGAGTTACCGTGGTTTTTTATTTTCGTTAATTTATTAAAACAAACATCGTCATTAACGGAAACTAATATTCACATAGGCACATATAATATATACATGTGTTAATTATTTTTTTTAATTTTAAAACTGAATATCATTGTTTACTTACGAAATAATATTAAAGAACATAATAAGTAAATGTGTTTATTTTATTTCTTATATTTTTTATACAACCATATATTTCCATCAAAATATATTGTTTTATTCTATGTAATCCAGTTTTATCTATTTTCACAGCTGAGATAAATTTCACACGATTTGGCCATCATACTAATAATAAAAGTTTAAAAAAAAGACATGTTTATACACCAGATATTTTATTGATATTAATAATTTATATTTGTTAGTAATGTTTGTAATCTTTGATATTTTGTGTTTGAATGTTGTGTTCATTTGAGATTGTCTCAAATTATAAATTTTTAAATAATTTAATAAATTTTTTATTAATATTTTTAAATAATAAGTATTTCTGTTTATTTAACCCGATGAGATTAATAGGGATGAGACCACAAAAGAGAGGCGTTCATCTATTCTGGGACGATTGTGAGATAAACGATAGCAGGTTTCAGTCCGATACTTCTCAAGGGAATCGTAAATTACGACGCTTTAAAAGTTAAGATAAAGATAAAAGTAATTTAGGTTCATTTATTAATTACTTAAAATTACATAATTATTATTGTATATATATATATATATATATATATATATATACAGGGTGGCCCAATGGGTACGCAAGCCTCTAATTTAGATGAAATTCTATTTGGAATCAATTGAAATGTTTTGTTCTGATTTTAAAGAAAAATTTTAATCAACAGACAACAATTTATCAATATGCACTATTCTGGAATGTATTTGAAATGTTTTTATACATTTAGTAAATTATAGCAAAAATTAGAGGCTGCGTACCCATTTGGCCACCCTGTATACATCTATGTTTACCTTTTCTTTACTATACACTTTTTAACAATATATCTTACAAAAATATGAATTGGTTGTTGACAGGGATTAACATAAGAACTTTCAGGCAAATTAAAAGAAATTTTTATTTTATTTAAACAAGCTAGTGATCGATTTGCTTTTATATAGTATGAATAATCTGCTAATTTTAATTAGCATCAATAGCTTGGAATAACTCTAATCCCAGGTGGTATGATTTACGTGGTGCACCCAATAAACAGCAAACCTGTCGTAGAAAACATGGCATCAATTTCAAATGGCATCTATTTTCCAAAAATGAATTAATAAGCTATTATTGCTGGTAAATTTTTTGTTATTTATAACAAGGCTTATCAACAATTAACCATATTTCGCGATATACCAGAAATCCATGTAATTCAGTTTTATCTCTATTTTCACAGTTGAGATAAATTTCACACCATATGGCCATTATATCGAATTCATTAGGCATTTTTACGTTGTGACTATTTCTTTGTGTATAACCCATTCATATTTACATCGTTAAGATGATTTAAAATTAAATTTAAAAATTTAAAATATGAATATAAAATCATTAATTGATTTCATAACTTACTTGAATAATTCATTCGCTGTGTTTTGAGATTTGTTTCTAATATTTTGTATCTGTTTTAACAAGATTGATATTGATTATTATCTGTGAACCGTTTTATTATTCTCGCATTTTGATCATTTTAACAAGTGGAATTCCAGATAACGAAATTATTTCTATCAAATTCCGACCAACCAACATCAACAAGAAATCATTTTATCGTCGTACAAACGAAAATTATATCCAACAATCGTTTTCGAATCATGAGCGATTTTTTTTGACAATCTCCTGTATTAATTAACTGTGGATTGCAATTCCTATCATCAAAAGTAACTTATTATTTTTAAATATTTTCGTTCACATCTATCTCCTTTTTATTTCTGATATCATCTTCCAACACTATATCGGGCTTTCCGTTGTGTTTGATTAATTACATATTTTAAAATATTGTTGGGGTAATGTAAATATAAACTTTTTTTTGTTGATTTCGTTTGTTTATTTTCAATTATAGTAAAAATATTGTGAATTTTATTTATGTAAATGTGAAAATATTTGTCATTTTATTTTATGTAACACGTGCTTTGTTTTTATTATTTATATATATTATTTATTAAAATAAAACTTTAATTTTGCATATTATTTATCTATTTTAAAATTATTATTATTATATCTTGTTACGCACTATGCGTTCTTACTTTTGCGTGGTCTCGCGTGCTTCATTTGCCACGCACAATTTCTTTTAACCGTGAATTATTTTCTCAGCGTTCTTTACAATTTCTTTTAACCGTGAATTATTTTCTCAGCGTTCTTTTGTGTGACCACGCGAGGAATTATTTCTCATTCTCACGCGATTTTATTTTTTTGTTTGTTCACTTTGCGCGTTTAAGCCACGTAAATTAAACTTATAAAAGCGCAATCAAATAGACCAATACGTATTAAGTTAAATCTCTCGCAGGTAAAAATTAAAAATTAATATTAAAGGTATTAAGTTAAATCTCTCGCAGGTATTATTTCCATCGTTGCCAAAGAAGATAACCATCACTTCCACTATTACCCAAGGAGATAAATTTTGTTGTCTAAAATTTAATGGAAAAAAAATTCATTTAAAACAAAAATTGATTTATTACCCGGAATTTTTGAACGAAGAGAATCGGGATGATTAATTTCCCGGGATTTTTGATGGAGATGGGAATTTTTTATTTATTCTCCTTTATGGATTTATATATAAGGAATTTTATTTATAATATACTCATTTCATTTTCTTATTCATAAAAATGTAAGTTTGATTTTTTCTATATATTTAAAAATTTTTATTTTTTTAATATAATTTAAATACTTCCAAGTAATGGAAAGAAACTACAAGATGAGTTACTTAGTGAAGTTTTTCGTTTTATTTTATATATATTTTTATTTTAAATATATATACTGGTCGTCAAAATGATTAACGCAAACAACTTTTTTGTGATAATTATTTTTCCTTTGAAATATTTTTATTCTTCCAATATAAATTATTTTCCTTATTCAAGTACTTATTATTATATTAATATTTTTTCTTTTAATTTTGATTTGTTTAAATAATATTTGAATGTTTATCACTTAGGCGGTTTTTTAAAACGTCAAAATGAATAACGCAAATTTATTTATTTAATTATTTCATTGAAATTTGTTAATTTTATTAAAGTTTATATATTATTTAGATGATACATTTTTTAGATAATAATATGAAACCAAAAGAAATTAAGGATATTGCTAAATCGTTACGTGAGACTGGAAAAACCTATAACGAAATCGGAAATATTTTAAATAAACCGTCCATGACAACTTTTCTCCGTTTTCAGCTTCGCATTCGAATTTCTTCACTCTAAAAATATTTCCTAAAACTTCAATTTCTCTTTGAATCGGCGGTAATAGTTCTCCCGTTGTCTGTGTTTCTGTCTGTTGTTGTTTTCTTTTGAATCAACTGTATTGATTCTTCTGTTGTCTGGGTTTCTGTGTCTGACGTTGTCAGTTTTTGGGTTTGCACCGCAACGCTGTGCCTCATCTCAATTTGAAAATCATCTCCCATTTCCGCCGCCAGATCAATATACGTTGGTCCAAAGAATAAATCTTGCTCCATAATTTCTTCTCTTGGATCTTCCTTCCATTCGAATTGAAAATCATTTTCGTCTCCCAATAATGCGACGCAAACTTCCTCTTCATCTAATATCTCTATTTGAGGGTTCCATAATTGATCTAAATTAGCCTCTAGGATTTTAAACTCCTCAAAATTCTGTTTCATTCTTTTCTCATTAATAATTTGCCTACAATCATCAATAGGTTTTCTTTTTTGGACACCTAAGTCTGTAACATCCCACCTTTTTTGATCTACATATACATGTTCAATATTCTTATAAATATCCCTCACTGCCTTTGTGTCCTCTAAAGAATTATAGCTTCTGTGGACTTGAATTGATTTCTGGAGAATCTTTTCGGCCAGCGTTTGTAATTTGAAAAATTGTCCTCCGGATTTTGGAAATAATCCCATTTCACAAAAAGTGTTTGTGGCTGAAAGATCTCTGACTCCTAACAGACCTTTTTTGTTGATATTTAGGGCTCTAAATTCTAAATTTAAATCGTGGCCAACAATTATCTTTCCAAAGCATAATTGTTGTACCTTCTCAATGATTTCATATTCATCTTTCTTTCCCCTCATCATACTTTCGGCTATACCGTGATACTTCTCACCTGTGCAAATCATTTTGTGCCTAGGGGTTGTGAATTCATTTAATAATATATCTCCTTTTCTATTCAAAATAGAAATGGACACTAGTCCCCTTGTCTTATCTAATAAATCTCCCGTAAATTCCGCGTCTATAAATATTAATTTTTCCTTTATTTCATCCGTTGATAAGGGGTTAAGAATGAAACTTCTACGAAATTTGAAGTCATCTATAGTCGGATTGTATAGTACTCCCGACAATTCCTCTTTATAGACCTCTTTATTTCGGGTTATAATGCGGACTACATGGTTTTTTCCTATACTCAATGGCGACAACAGCGGGTACTATGAAAGCTCTTATATAGAGTTTTAAATGTTTCTTATCTATCTTCCAACTAGAATGCTTCTCTAAAACGTTCAGTTGATCCTCCGTCGTTCTGCAGGTCATTTCCTGATCGACTAGAAATTTTTTGAAGTTCATTATTTTGAAATATATATTTTATGTTTTATAATTTGTTTGATCTTATAGTATTGATAAAGTTCTTTTAATCAATAAAAAAGTTTTTTTTGAAAATATTACTATCAAGCATCGCTCGCTCTAATTCGTTGATACTCAGTCACACAAAAATAACTCAATCACAAAAATGTTATATCATTATAAGATCACAAGGGTATTAATGTCAAAAGAAAATTGATAAAAATAAATAGATAAATAAAGTGAATATATACAAAGCATACAAACTATCTCACAGTTACACCATGGTTGATTGCGTTACTCAAACATCCTTTTGATAGAGTTGATAGAACCGCCGTAGGTAGTTCGAATACGAATATGATTCAATGTCCACTTATGATCAAAAACATGATTATAAATATGATAACCATTCCAAAGATAAAGTACGCAGTATGTACAGAACTCCATCGGAAAAATATTTGCTTCCTATACACCTTTGACAAATTTGAAGCATTAATAAAGTGATTTGAAATATCTGAATCAGAAACATTAAAATGAAGATTATCATTTTTCGGAATTAAGTTTAAATATTGATGACTATCATTAATATAGGTACGCTTCTCAATATATAAGGTCCTTACAATTTGATTGTCAACAAAAATAGTATACCAAATAGGTTCTGTTTTGTTTAGTTTTTGATATTGAATTTTTAAGGAATAATCTTCGGCTTCTTCAAGGTTTTTGATTNCCACAATTGACGTAAAATGGTCAAGTTTTACCGTAATTACAGATCCCATAAATGAACAAGTATAAATGAACAAATGAAGTATAATGACCCTTTCATATAGATTTGATTTACGTGCAAATATTATTGAATTTTCATGAACTTTGATATCAATTCTATTGGTTTCGTTAATAATTGTTAGACAAAATTCTTCACTAAAAATAATTTCCCAACTACTTTGTGAGTATTCAAACTTGTTATTTAAATATGCTTCAAAATATTGCAATTTTACTATATAGCTATTGTTAATTTTTAAATTATCAATGATCAAGAAAGGTTTTTCACTTGTCCAAATTCCTGATCTCTTCAGAGATTCAATTTCATATTCTACTTTGACTCGTACTAACTTAACATGTTTCCAACGAATCATAATACTTAGCCATGTGGGTTCAATTAACACCTTTTCAAGATTCGATTTTGTCCACACTCTCATTTGAAATATAATATCTGGATCATTATCAATTTCAAATTGATTCTYCCAATATTTGATCTGAAAATTATAGTAATGATTAAAGTATAAATTTCTTACCATTCCTATAGACAATGTGTTGTTTACTATTAATGATCTTTTGACATCATCAATCGAATAATATAATTTGAAGGTTTCAGAAATGTGACATCTACATTGAAAAATTATTAAGTTATAAGTTGAATAAATTTTTAATTGATTTAAAGTTTTAAGTTCAGTCTTTGCTGGATGATAATGTATAGATTGGGCTCCTGATATAGGTAGAGAAAAATACAAAATCCATGGTATGATCGATAAATAATGACATTTTTTACTTTTCTTTACAGAGTCTTTAATTTCTGTGCCCGTAGCATTTGATTTGTTATTTCTTGGTCGCAGATTATAATGAGGTTCATCAACTTGTAATACTTTTTTGCATCTGTTTGCATGAACTATAATGATTTCCGCGTTTTTGTTATTTGCTGGTTGTAATCGACGACCTAAATACACTATTGACGTATATGCTTCTGATGGTGTTTTGTCTCCTGAAAAGCGCTTTGTAATGACCCAAAATTCCACATCCAAAACACGTTTGGCAAAATGAAGGACATTTGTTCTCGATGTACGACTCACTACAATGACTACGATTAGACTTTTAGAGTGCTGCTTAAGATTCAAAGTGTTGTGATCAATACCATTTCCAGAACCAGAAACTTTCATCTGTATAACTGCGATTCGACCAGTTTCTGCGCTGAAGTTCTGTCCCGCTTTTTTCATTGTTTCAGCCCATACTTGTGCCACAGCGAATGATAATTGTTGAACATCCACGTCCATAAGTCTTCTCGGCATACTTTTGTGGATGAGGCCAAATACAAACACATCTCTTATTGCTTGCTCGAGGTACTTCTTACAGAAAGTACACTTCTGGGCTAACGGACGTACCCTGCATGCTCATTCCGTAACTATTTCCGTAGGTATCTGCACTGGACGGTAGAAACCACGACGTTCCGCTAATACACTGGTTCTAGGTTTAATATATTCATCCAGATGTTCCACTGCATTTGCATATGTATCCTTAGGATCCAGCAACCCTTTGAATATGCTTAACCCATCGCGACCCAAATGACTTTGCAGATGAAGGAGTTTATGATTTTCTCTCGTCTCGTTCAACACCAGCTCATATTCAAATATTTCGATAAAACAATCGAAATCTTCCGCTGATTGCTTGGCATTCAGTGCGGTGAATCATACATTATGATTAACCCCCAACATTTGCTGAACGAATTTGTGGATTTGCTATCTTGGCAACCCAATTGTTGCGTGTATATGATTGCGGTAAATAAATATTAGGTATAATTTTGTTTGACGAGACCAAAATATCAACTGGGTGATTGGAGTCATCAAGTAAACTTCGTCCGGGTTCACCGTGAAGCGTGCCGTCCGGATGGTTTAAAACTCGCTAAACAACTCAGTTTTTCGCACCTAATTGACAATGCGCAACTTCTGTAGTGTTTCGCATCATTTAGTTGGTGTTAATTTGATATAGTGACGGACATAATTTTAAAACACTTGTCATAAATTTATTATTTATGCAGTAAATAAAATAATTAATTGCAAAACCTATATTTAATAACATTATTCGACACAATTAATTTAAGTACAGACAAGTAAAAATAAAACGAATCCTTGTATTTGTTTTAATAATTCATTTGATAAAATTATTAATACAGAAATTTTGAAACGGAGAAATAAGTGTCTCTCAAAACTGTTGTAAAAGCTGGTTGATTTAATAAATAAATCTATATATATATATATATAGACAGATAGATAGATATAATTAGTATTGATTCAATTTTAAGACATTCTTTAATATTAGTTTTTATGTGACCTTTCTCCGTTTATTTTGAATATATTTGTAAACGATGATCCTAGTCGCGCGAGATAACTAATTCGCTTTTTCGACGAAAGTTAACGAGTTTGATTTCTCAGTAATGATTGTGTTCGATGCATCTACAACCTATTATTTAAAGATGTTTTTGTTCAAATAATTTTAAGTAATGTTACTGCAATTCCTTTTCATTTAGTTTTATTAGTATTCTACAAAATCTGAGAATGGTTTGATTTAAATATTCTGTGGTTATTCATCTATACAATTTTATATAACTTATATAATTTCCGGAACAAAACGTGCTGAGTATTAGTTGAAGGACCAAAATTTTGGTGATTAAGGAGAAGATTCTACTTATCGAGAAGATTCTACTTACAAATTGAAATGAATGTTGCGATTAAATTACTTAGCCGTTACGAATACAGTTATCAACTTAAATTACACTCAAGTTGATTTTGTTAATAAAAGATTAATTGAATAAAGCCTGACGTTATTAGAGTAATTGTACGATCAGTATTTTGACTTGTTTAATAGTCATTCTACAAAAGTGGACTCTGAAATACCTCCAATGGTTTATGTCCCTCTAAATCTTGGTCATTCTGTTTAGCCCTACTGAGTAGACGTGTTTCTCCTTTTATCTATTCTATACATCTTTCTAATGATGACCGAAACTCAATTTATAGAATGTAAAGATAAATAAAGATTACTTAAGGAACCATGAAAGGAAAATAAATTCGTATTACTGATAATTTCAGTTGTAACCTTTAATGAGTTATAACCATGCCCTGATACTCTCAAATAAAACTATATGTAACAAATTTAAAACTGTAAATTTTAAATTTGAAGTTAAAGGATCTACACAGCGAACTAAAATCTAAAGAGGGACTACGGTCGAAAGTTAAAGAAAGGTAAACGTCTAATGATCAATTTACGCTGATTCGGACAATCAATTTCAAAGGTATGGGGGCTCTGAGCTTTTGAAAATGTTGCTTTAAAGGGGGAGCACAACATTTGGGGGGCTCAGTCGGGATTCACTGCTTTTGAGTATCCCCACGACGAGCAAAAAACCGTTTAAAATAAGCAAATCAATGCAAAAATGACTTAGGAAAGGAAATTCGCGACAAAATTAAACAATTTAAATTCAGATGGAGATAAATGGAGCAACAGCGAATATCGACGAGTCGCAGCAACACATCAATTTTCAAGCCGTGATTGAAGACCAGGAAATCGAGGAAAGAATCGAAGCAATAACAAAGACGTTAGATGAGATACAAGGGATGATGGGACGATCGAAGAAAGCACAAGAATGTCTACGGAAAATGAAAGAGCGGCGATGCCCACAAGAAGATGTCAAGTGCGCCAAGACAAGGATAATAAGCAGAGACCTTTCGATAATGCGGAGACTCGATAATGCCCGCATGAGCATTTGCAAAATCCGCCGGAGACAATTTCTCAAATGGACCGTGAAATTTAATCCCCATATAGAAGAAAGAGCCCTCCGATGCCAGCAAATGAAGTGTCAGCACCGACGAGACCATTATGATGAGCCAGATGAATGAGAACAATAATCATGACGATCATAGTGTTTAATTAGTTAAAAAAAATCAAATAAATGTATTAACGAAAGACTTCCTTTAGTTTTATTAAATTTATATATAAAATAATGAGTTAAACGTTCATAAGATCTCCATCGATAACGCTAATCGGACCAATTTCTTTTAGAAATGGCTGAAATGATTGAGAGCATCCGTGAAGTAGAAAGTGACGATAAAGCAGCAGAAATAGTCGAGAAGAGTATATCCGAAGGAAGAGTCGTCAGCGCCCTTTAAACATTGAGTGGAGATGAGCTCTACCAACAATTGGTTCTGCGGTGGAAGGCTATTTACATATGGCAGAAGAACGTCAAGTGGCACCAGCGCCAACTAAATAACAAACGGCAGAGGAGAAAAACCCTCCTCCGAAACGTATCCCGAGGTCACCATCGATATAAGCGACTGACTCGGTTGATTAATGAACAGCAGGCCTACATACAAAAGTGACAAGAGCAGATCATCCAAGAGTAAAATTCCCTGCCACCTTACGAGGAAGAAGCCCGAGGACGATTAAACAAGATAGACTGGCATTATACTTTCGATATTGACAAATACCTGATCTTCCAGCACCTTTGATGTGTTCGGATGATACTACTTAACATTAAAAATAGTAATAAATAGAACGTTTTGATAATTAGAATTTTGTTTTGCTCGTTTTAGTGTTTTCTTTGTGTTGCTCCGATTTACAATTAAAATAATTTTAAAAAAAATTTTCTAAAATTTTCTAAAAAAAAAATTTTTTTCTCATAAGTAATATACCGAAAGCATACGTCGGTATAAGTAAGTAATTTTTATTTCAGGTGGAGGACTAAATTCCAAACTAGCAAACGATAAAAATTGAGTCTAGGTTAACTAACTGGGACAATAAAATAAGTAAATAAATAAGGACGAGGTAAACAGACCGGAACACTAAGAGAACAATAATCTAGGCAAACAGACCGGAGTTGAGTCTATGTAAGCGAACCGGAGCTAAAAAATCACAACGGACAGAAAATTGAAAGTAAATAAAAGAGAACCAATCTCAGAGATAAGAGAAACCAATCGGCCACTCATATTCCAAAGGAGAAATATCCGTATTGCGCAGCAACAAGTTCCCAAAGAAGGAACAGTTCCGACAACCATAAACACTCCACGTAGAGAGAGACAAGCGAGGTCAAGTTCGACACCTTTACGAAACAACCCAGACAAACCAACAAGGGTACAATTTAGGAGAGGAACAAGAAAATGCCGTTTCGGATATCGAAAATAACTCAGATATATTCAGCGAACAAGAGTATCAAAGCACTGAGAGAGGAACAATCAACGAGACGGACAGCAATCCAGCATATTTCGGGACATTCAACGCAACAGTCTACGTTGAAGAGAACACGATAATTGAAATGGCAAACGTAGCGGTACAGCCAGTAGGACCACACCAATCAGAATATAATGCGAAGTTTAAAGGCGATAAATTTGGTGGAGACCCAAATAAATTTGATTCGTTTTTAAGAAAATATCGAATTCATGCAAAGGCATGTAAATGGAGTGACGAAGCAATGCACGAAAGGCTTCCGCTTTATTTATCGGACACGGCCGAAGATATGTATTTGGACAGATTAAACGACGCAGCAATAAACGGTCCATACAACTGGGAACAAGACTATTGATGCTCCTGTTCAACATCGGAATCAACCCAATCCTGATGGCGATTGAACAATGCCCGGTTGCTGGAGTCTCCATAGTCAACTGACAAGTCAAATGTTTGGCCTATGCCGATGATATCGTGCTGACGGCTTTCACCATTGACTGGCTACAACGCGCTGCAGATATAACCACTGAAGTCGGAGACATTCTTGGCTTGAAATTTAGACCATCCAAATGCGCTGTCATGAGCTGCCCAACCCCAAAGATCCCCGTCAAACTATATGATGAAACCGTCACCACTATCAACCCAACTGATGGTTTTGTCTACCTGGGCACTCAGGCATCCAATGTACAATATGCCACGCCGCACACTCTGTTTCACGACTTGATTGAAGACCTGGAGAAGATTGTCAAGTCCGACCTCTTACCGTGGCAGAAGACTCACGCGTATATGACGTTCCTGCACAGCCGACTGGTGTATGCATTCTGAAACTACAACATCCCCGTCCTGGATTTGAATGACACCCCCACCAGTCTGCATATGCGTGTGAGAACTCTATTGAAAAATATACTGGGACTCCCTCCGAACGCCAGCAATGCTTACATCTATGCGCCAAAGATCTCTGGAGGTGTCGGGATGCGGTCGACCTTCGACGAATATCTAATACAATCCATTACCTGCTTGGTTACAGTGATCAAAGAACGACGAACATTGCACAATGGTCTCTGCGCCGAGCTGCATCCGACAGTCCCAATGAATCGCACATGTCCTCACTATCCGACACCATTCATTGGATCAATTCTGGAAACTTTCAGTCTGGCAGTACCAACTGGTGATCCAAAGTTCGGTACTCAATTGCCAGATTTAGTGCAATGCACCAGATTGATGTCCAATTCGTCAAAACGAATTGGCACGGATTGACGCTGTAAATCACACAGAATTTTCAAGGAGAAAACTTCTCCGTTCTCCTCAAGAAGCAATACCGCAAAGATGTTTGCCACCAGACGTTCCTGCATTGAAATGCACCAGATTGATGTCCAATTCGTCAAAACGAATTGGCACGGATTGGCGCTGTAAATCACACAGAATTTTCAAGGAGAAAACTTCTCCGTTCTCCTCAAGAAGCAATACCGCAAAGATGTTTGCCACATCCTACACAACTTCGTGGACAAACAATGGAAGAACCAAGGGAATGCTGGCAGATTTGCTACAGCATTGGAAGACTCCCGCTTATCCAACACAATGCTGTACAATGAGGATCTGTCTGTCAGCAGTTGGTACTTCCTCCACAGAGTAAACACCTATACTCTACCGGTAAATGGATGACCAGGATCCACTTCCAAATTTTGCCGTAGGTGTGGTGCATTGGATGAGACCATTCCACATGTGTTCTGTCAATGCTTCCACACTGAAAGCTTCTGGAATTACCGTCATAATGCGGTACATGTGACTTCACAGCTACACTTTATGACTTCACAGATCCGTCAAAACCTAGACTGCAAAGTATGTGGACATGGAGTGTCATTTCACAACATCCACCCTCCGTCCTGACCTTCAAATCCACTTCCCACAACAGAACCGAACTTCCAACAGGACAACAGTCCGATACATACAGCTAAGACAATAAATAAATTTTTTGAATCTTCGAGTATAAAAGTCATAAAATGGCCATCACGTTCGCCAGATATAAACGTTATTGAAGATGTTTGTAAGATGGTTTCTGATATTGTATATGACGGCCAACAGTATCAAACCAAAGGAAACCTCAAGTAATCTATCAATAATGCTATTATGGACATTATTAAATGTTCCAGATATAAAGTTCAGAATTTATATACCACCATTAGATCAAGATTATGTACTGTGTTAGAGAAAAATGGATGTCTGTTCAATAAAATTTAGTTTACTGTCTTTTAATATGGGGTATTAAAAATTATGCTCAAATTTATAATTTTGAAAATTTAGAATATATTATTTAAACAAATAGTGAAATTAAAATTTTAACATTTTTTCTTCGTTATATGTTGTTTAGAGTCTTTGTAAATATGTAAGATTAAAAATAATTGTATTAAACGAAATATTTTTAAAAAAAATAAGGGTATTAAAAATTATGCTCAGAAGTATAGTAATTGATGAGGCATTTTTCTAGCATGACCAAAAAAGAGAGACCAATCGCCATCGTCAAACCCATGGCACGAGATCCGAAAGTGGTAGAGATGGAGGAACAAGTCCGCAAGGTGGAGAGACTAATTTTCCGAAGAAAGGAGCTGCAAAGGCAAGCAGGAGAACTACTGCGGCGATGAAAAACACGCAGTACTGGAAGAACCATGATGAGTGACGTCGGAGAACTCAATCAACAGGTGGGTCGGACGTCTCTCCTCGCTCAACATCTGTTTAACAGTGAAGAGTCTGGAGGACCTTCGGGTTCGGTTCAAGACGGGACAGGCTATGGACCCCCCGCCTAGCGGAGCGTCACTCAGGGATGATTTTATTCGAGTTAGAACTCTTACCATTTATTATTATGTGTCTTATGTAATGTAGAACTTACGGCAGTGTTGTGTTTGAATGTGACTTATTGTACTTGTATGTTGTGTGTTATTAACTTGCGGCACCGTGTGTGTCATTACGCAACTGAAAGACGCATTGTACTAGAGTATATCACATAAGAGTCACTATTAATGATCATTTTATTATTAGGAGACCGCTAATCGACAGCAGCTTCAGCCAATTTCACTCTGGATCTACCGCTTCTACCAGTCAATTTATATACTTGAACTAATATATTACGAGTCTGTAAATTACTCAATTCATAAATTTCTTATGTTTTTATGCCTAGATATTAAAATTCGTATCTATTTAGTCGTGTTCATGAGTGGTTAATACCACAAAATTATAGTATGTCGTAACTGAACCATTAATAATTTTCGTAAAATATTTCAATCGTCATAAATAAAATATTCTAAAACATATTTCAATCGTCATAAATAAAATATTCTAAAACTTTTCTTAAAAGAACATAAACAATTAAGTTAATAATACTGGAAATGATTCCGCAACGATTAGAATGATTAAAATCAAATCAATTTCGACAAATAAAACCCAACTGAATCCAAATACACAAACTTGGATAGGATTCAGCCCAATTGAACTTCTATTCGAAATTTAATTAATTTGATTTTGCCAACTTTTCGATATATAATATTTACATAATTTAAAAAAAAAATTTTAGCTAGTTAACATTCATAACTGCATTTTGCTATTGAAATTTTCTATAAAATAAACACAAAAAAAATTTTTCATTCGAAAGACATTTAAAACAATTTAGTAAAAAAAATTTTTGTTTTAATGTTTTATTTTAGTATATATTCACACTATTATTTCAAAGTAATTACGGCGAAATAGTGTCTTCACAATGATCATTCTTCTATTTGGGCGCTACCTCGTGCGATCAAAGCGGACCTGCGGCCTTACCCAGTCGCGGGTCGATTCACTGCGATTGTCTTGGATGAAGGACGCCAGCGATATCGAGACCGCATCGACGATGACCGGGACCGTGTGGTCTGTTGGGGTAATGTTGCAATAATGTAATAATAATGTAAATACGAACTTTTTATTTACTTATTCTTATTTTGAATTTGAAATTTTTATTTATTTATTTTATGTTTTTGTGAAATTTCATTTGTGATGCACGCTCTGTTTTTATTGTTATTTATATATTATTTATCAAAATATGAACCTTAATTTATATATTTATTATTTATAATTTTATAAATA